>WEZZ01008204.1:36810-57211 GCA_013400585.1 Chloropsis cyanopogon | reverse complement strand
CCATTCTGGATCACTTTCAGGAAGATATGAAACACATCCTGGACGACACTGGTATGTAGCTTCTGGAGGTACAGCATGATCATTCAGTTTGATTCCCTGCAATCTTAATAAATGAACAGTTGCCTGAAAAGACACAGAGAAATAAATTGTCTACACAGGTTATCATTGTAAAAACAGACTATGACTTCATATTAGTCCTATTACCTCTTCGAAAATTAAAAAATACAAAATGCTTTCTCAAATGTTGTACAGGCATGTACAAGTATATGAAATGCAGTGCTTAGTACTTCATAAGCTTAAAATTGTCTACAGCTAATTTTACTAAATAATTACATAGAGAAAAAACATAATTTATATGTGTTTCAATCATGCTGAAACTTCAAGGATCCAGAAATGTAATGTCAGATGTCAAAAATTTACAGTAGAATCTCTTGTGAAGAAGTGTTATCAGCACCTGCAGCAAAACTATTGCTATAGTTACTTTCACACAGTATTTTGATAAGGTTGCTCCATGAAACCACTTCTCCCTTTACTTCCTAGGGAGATAGAAAATAACTAAACTCGAAATTCCAGTGCTTCAAGATTTGTATATAAAACAAAACTAAACAAATATGAGTAACAGTTGTGTAATTTATTTACCTCTGCATTAATAAATCTTATTTCTGCTAGTATTCTGAGTAAATCCGCTTCAAAAGAGAAGGATTTACCATCAGCCATCATAGTTGTATTAGCTTTTTTCTTCTGTGCTAAAAATAAATAAACTCATTATTATTTCCATGCAATTATCATCCTCATTTTTAAATTTACAAATCCCTACATATTCTTAAATTCACAAGGAATAGTTGGCAAGAAAAGATTTTTAACTATTTCAAGTAACTAACTTTTTCAGTAGCACCATTTATTGCACTCAAACCCTATTCTCAAGCAGTGCTGAGGCATTTGTTACCTGTGATTTTGCTGCATTTGTGCATAAACTTCAATATTTGCAGCAAATAACTTGCTCCAGTCATAGTATGCGTTCTGAAATTTCAGTGTGAATAGACTCCGTGGCCTCTAGTTCCATTTTATCGCACAAATGGAAGTGGAGCATAGAACTAAATTATGCAGAGGCTGAAGTCTTCATGCATTTGAATCATGGACTGGGTTGACTTTCTGGTGATGCACACATCGGTAAAGAGAAAGAATAGCATTCTTCTTCTTTGATTTAATAACGAAGAGAAAGGACTAAGATTATTTTACTATAAACACGAAATTTGTAATAACACACCAGTTTCTATTCATGATGCTTCTGGTGCATGGTTGCCTTCAGTTTTCAGTAAGTGTACTTATTTTTCCTTTATTTTTTTTGGAAAGAAGACAAAAGACTAAACATGGCTAGCCTGAAGATGCAAAACTTGTGAAAGAAAACCAGCAAATTGATGTGCTATTTTAAGTGCACCTTGGAAAAAGTACGGAACAAGTTCGATTAACTTTGGCTAGTGAAAACAAAAACCATTTCATCTATTCTTAAATGTGAGTTTTATGAACTCCCTCACAAAACCAAGTTTAAAAGCCAGCAAGCAGAGAGTAATTTGCAAGTGCTTTTTCCCCAAGTTAAAAACTCCTAATGTTTGCTAGGTTTCCAGCAGATCCTCAAGGAACAAGGTACAATGTTGGATTCCTCAGAGGAACCACTCACAAATAGGGGATTGAAGGGTAAAAAATGTAAACACGTGAGCCTCATACAAAGTGACTAACAACCCATTTTTCTACAGCTCCATCAGGCAGGAATTATACGGACCTAGATGACCATGAGGGAGTTTGCCTGTGTTCTTAAGACAGGTAGATGTATTTCATAGAAGTGCTTCTCTACAGCACTGGTGAAACACTTCTGACAGCAGAGTACAGCTTCTACCAAAAATGTTATGGCTGATTTCTAGATTGGGAAGTAGAAAGAATATTCCATGTATGCCAACGTGCAGAGCCAGAAAAGAAACTCGGAGAAATTTGGGAATGGGAGGAAAGAAAGCAATATTGTCTGACTCCTTTTAGTAACTTTAATAAATGATGAAAAAATTCCTTACAACATTGAAAATAATTTGTCACTTACTTTCTTTATGCTTTGTTGTCTCCCTAAACAAAGTATCATCATACAAGAGGCAAAACCTACATGCTGCACGACAGACATCCCACACTTCCTGTTTACATGCAACTTTTGCCAAATCTGCCCAAAGTATAATTCTACCAAAGAAAAAGCATAAATAAAATTAGTTAATAAGCAGGATTAGGTTCCACAGTTCAGGATCGACAAAAATAATCATGTAAATAATGATGACCATCAGGAAAAAAAATTACATTTAATCAAAATTAGTAAATGGAAGACTTTTTTCAGTAGCAAAGCTAATACTATTACTTTATCAATTAAAAATAATCTCCTCAGCATATCAAGAGACAAAATTCTCCTCTTGAATGGTAATTATACTAAAGTTTCAAAACATGTGTGACAACCCTCATTTTCTATCTCATAAAGTAAACAAAATATTTCAAAACTAATGTTGAGAATTTAAAAATAAGTCTTGAAAACAAGTTTGGATTTAGAATCTTTTAGAAATCAACTGCCTTTAAATTTCAGCCAGGAATTTTTAGTGCAGCAAAAAGGTAGACACATCCTTTTAAATAAAGAACGATAAAATGACATATAAATAGTCAAAATTAAACCTGTCATTTTTCTACAGATTAATCTTTCTGGCTCTCAGAATGAACTGCTTAGTTTTTTCACCAAAAAACTTGTTGCACATGATGTGGTACAAGGACCTAAACAGACACTTGGAAGTATCAATTCTACATCAAGTATGAGCCTTAATCCATGCATCCCTCTGTATGTTGGGCTCATATCAATAGAACAGGTGAGTTTAAGTGTGCATGTGAGAGAGAAGATTAGAAACAGGGAAAGAATAAAGTTCTGCACAGTATGGAAAGTAACAGAGCTTTCTGGACAAGAAATTATACACACGCTTCAACATGTTGCCAGAGGCTGAAACATTCAGCCTCTTATAAGGTACCACTAAAAACCTCTGAGACTTTCCTCTTAAAGACTTCTATAAAAGATGAAAGAGACACTTCTGGTCTGTAGCAATTACCTTTCTCTGCCATTTTCATTTCTTAAGCGTTTCAAATGTCCATCAACTTTCTCCACGCTTTTAGTATGATGTTGGGCTTTTGCACAGAGGTAGCTTATTTGACTATTACTTTTACCTGAGAAAACTTGGTGAAGAAATAAAAACTAAAGGTAGTTTTTATATATTAGAAATTTAACAATCCACATGAACGGCAATCAATTAGATCCATAATTCCTTGCTGAAACACTCAAAATGCAACCCCTTTTCTCATTTCTTCAAGCTTTCCCCAAACCAATCAACCAACATAAAAAACATGTACTCCACCAGCATCTATTTTGGTTCTTTCCTGTATCTTTGCATACAGCTGTCCCATCTAAAACTGATCTACGCTTGTTTAGTATCCAAATACCTCAAATACACCTCTTTTCTGACAGGACATGTAGTGCTCTAGTTAGGTTCACTCAACAGCAAGTGAACCATGTAATATGCAATACAGATTCATGCTGAATTTTAAGAATATTTATCTAATCAAACACATTTTCAATCAACTTGTTTTGTCTTTATTTTTACTTAATCAACAAGCTATTAGGCAGAAATATTAATAAAGAAATAACCAGCACAGAAATGATGCAAGGGAGAAAGAAGCTGGCTCCCAGAGGAAAAAATTACTCCAGCAGTACAAATACATCAAAAAGAGATTTTTTGGGGGGTTTCTGGGTTGTTTTGTTTGTTTGTTTGGGTTTTTTTTTTGGTCTTTTTTTTTGTTTTGGTTTGGGTTGGTTTTGTTTTTTTCTTTTTGGTCTTGGGCTTGTTTTTTTTTTTTTTGGTAGTCTAATGACAGAGAAGACATGCTTTGCATTAGAACACAAGTAATTTGACACGATTGGAAAGTCCAACGAGTTTATACATTCACTAGAATCTAAGCAAAGGTTCCTACCATAATGCAGACAAAACAGGTTTTAACTTGACCCTCAAAATATCTGCTAAACAATATCACCAAATACATATATAGTACTTCTGACTCTAAAACATACACCTAAGCAGGTTCACTTACAACAAAAAGGAGGCACAACATCTTACCATTCTTGCTAAATATATTTTGCAACGCATTGTCCACCGTATGATACCTCTGTGTAACTACACACACAGTACTACTGACAGAAATTGTCCAGTATAATGCACAATGATAATTGTATCATGTAAGGATGAAAAGAACTGTGGATTAAAGGAGGACATTGTTCTTTGGATCTATGGGTACGGCTCTCACTAAATACGGCAAGCATGTACATCAAAATAGAATGAAAGTTTTTTATGCAACTGAAAAGAGAAAACAGCCCTATAAATGTGATCTGTCCTATGTATATTTTATATAATAAATTCCCATATATATTTTCTTACTCCTTCAATACACATGTGTAAGCTTGTGGCAACTTAAGTCATAGAAAAGGCAAAAACTCGCTGCTTGGATTGCAGCCTAATTTTTTTCTGAAATTTTTCAGAACAAAATTTTATAAAATATTATGTCAAAAGAAATCTTGTAATAGTTTCAATATTGTAATGATCTCACTCATTTTAAATTCAGCCTGGAAGGCTAATGTGAGCTCAGATTTATTCTGAGGAACTTCAAAAGTAATTGTACAGTTGTCAAGTTAAATTTTAACAACAAGGAGATGTCCATGATTTTAATTCTCTTCATTTCAAAAATACAATGAATTTTATCACTTTAAATTATGTATGAAAATGTTTTCCAGCAACATAGTTTTCCTATTCTTAAAAGGACTGCACAGAGTGGAATGGTTGATCTGTAAATAAGACTCTGGCTTGTAAGTGATTAGTTGATCAAGTTTGAAATGGAGATACGCAAGGTGAACTTTGTGGTCTGGCTGAACAGACAGCATGAGAGAGCTGCACGGCGTTCCACAGCACACACAGGCTGCTCTGGAGGCAACGGGACTCTTTCTGTAGCATTCCCTTCCTCCAGCATAATCTCTATTGCAGGAGTACACTGGCTCTACTCAAAGTTAGCAAAATTAGTCACGCACACACACTTGCTTAATTGCCAACACAGTACAAAACAGTTTAAGCAATCTGGAAAGTCTGTTCCCTGTCCACTCTTCCTCAACCAGAGGCTGTATAATCACAAACTGAAGCTGTTTGGGGCACAAGGAGTGTGTCCATTTACATTCCATGTTTTAGAAAGTAAATAATGAATTCACACCTAAATATCTGTGCAAAACTAGAGCTCTCAAAGGCGAGATCTTAGATGAGAGAGACAATTACAATATAGAAAGAATACCCAGTGTAATCAACACAGGGTATTATTGGATGAAATTTCTGAAAACACCACTTGAAAATGACCTTGGCTAAAAACATTCAGGAGTTGTACACAGTGAAAACAGAACTAGTTACAGCACACTACAGCACAACAGTAAGATTCAGAGGAATTTGGAGGGGAAATCAACACCTTTTGCAGTATCACCATACAACTTTCAGATCCCTAATGAAAATGCCACAGAATTCAGCAGAATTATCACTTCATCTGTATAGTAATATTCCCAATATGTTGCCACTAGATGCTATGTCCAGCTTTTAAAAGTGTGCAAAGCAAAGTTAGTAGCTTTTAGTAACACACACATAGTTTACCTTTCGCTTCATTTTCACTGTCAAGGACTATTTGGAATGTGTCAGGAGCTAATGCAAGACCTGCATTTACCAGAAGGGATCTCTTTTTCCTCACATTATCCTTTTGTTTTCCCCTTTTAGCCTACATAAAGAAAAGAACTCATTGTTATAAGGTTCATTTTATATTCCAACTAGATCTTATTTACTGAACGTAACAGAATACACATCATATAACTTGCTACTACCAAAAAGATACCCATAGGAATTTAGGTATCTTACACCTCATTCTACAGTATTATTGTCATTGAAAGTGACTGTGGAACTTCTGTTGATATTCACATGATTACACCACAGATAATTTAATGCAAAGTGCTGTTTCTGCTTCTCATGAATCTTTACAGTATATTCCTCAGTATATAATCTGACATTATATCTTCTCAAACAAAGAACAGAATTTATTTACAACCAACAGTAATATATCCAAGTGTGCAGTAACTAGGAATTGTTATAAAATATAAAAAAAACCTGGTCTGCTAAGAACTAACCCAAGTCAGAGGAGGCGTGGAGTTTTTTAAAGCAACATTTAAACTGAGTAAGCCTGCATGGAAAAGCATTTAAACCAGGAAAACAATCTGTTGCCAGTATGATTTTTGTTCAGATGCTAAGGCAGCACAACAGCATTAGATGCAGTAACTCTTGACAGTGCCTATATTGTGACTGAAGTGTGCATTATCTAGTGGCATTTTTAAGTGTCACATAATATTATTGATTTATCTCATAGCCAGCTAGGATGTTTAGCAATTTGGACACTGTGCTTCTCATTAAATAAAACTGTTTCATGCAATGAAATCCTAATTATTGACAGCTGCTATTCCCTTTTTTTGCTGATATTTCTGCTAATCAACAACTCCTTGACTTCCCCCAAGAAATAAGCTTTGAAACAATTAGGAAAAAAGTCCTCTATTATGATCTTCAGACTGTGAAGCAGCACAACCACTTCAAGGCAACATACCAAAGACAGTTTGCTGAAAACAAACTGATGCTGGTCTACTAATATGCAGTTCTACTAAACAGCTGTCTCTCCTCTGCTGGAATTTAATAAGCAAGCCTATTCCAGCTACAGACCTTACTTTTCATGCTTACCTGTTCAATCAACACCACCGCCTGATCCTCTAGATGCTCGGGTGCCTCGTACAGCGCAGCACTCAAACGAAGGCGGTTAAAACTCAGTCTTAGATGTTCTTGATACTGCCCACTGTTGTTCAGGTGCATAGCTTTTTGAAAATGTTCCAGAGCAGCCTCTAGTCTATCCCCATCTTCTTCAATACGAGCTATTTCCATATGAACTTGACAACGCAACAAAATCAACATGCTAAGGATTACAAATTTAAGTGTAAACTGTTAAAATAAGGCACACTAAAATTTTTAGACCTAAAACTCACTCCAAAGGTGAAACTCAACAATTAAAAGTGACTCTGATATTAAAATTGATATTCCCTTTTTAACTGACTTGTTGCTTTAATTTTTACTATCATGCCTTTTTAACTGAAATTTTAAGAAAATTTAACTGCATACTACTTTCACTGACCCTGCAGGAGAAAGCAACGCACCTTGTGGACTAACTGATCTTTACATATCTGTAGAACTCTTTTTCACTACTGCTTATGTGTGCAAATCAAGTTAAGAGGTTGTCAAAAGTAGTTAACTGCCAGAGAAACTATAATGTGCTGAATAAGGACTTTTGACAAAAGTTCGCTCTCTGTTCCTAACATTTAAGTAGATGCTAATATTCCTGAAATTCTAGCCCTGGTCATATTTGCTCAGCTCTTTTAAAGGTGTGGCTCACCTCAGGCACACATTCACTCTAAGTACTGTCTCTACCCAGGTGTTGTTGGCTTCACTCCATGAAGCCAGCATGTCTTGACCAAAAACTGCACGTTCTCCAGTCTCAGGAACGCTCAGCTCCCGAGCCATCACCTGCCCCAGGAAGCTGCTCACGACAGCTCAGACCTCTACATACTACTGCTGATTATTATCAGGAAGAAAAACAAAAAATCAGATAAATTAAAACAATGTTATGAAAAAGAGAGAAAAAAAGGTTTTCAAGCCTATCAAATATCATGCCACAGAATAAATGAATGTCCATATCAGAGCCAGCCTGACTGAGCAAGTACCACCCTTTTCCTGTGGACCAAAGTAGCCACAATTAATGCTGCAATCAAAACAAAAATTAAGACATGCAAATTAATAGAGACAAATTACTTCATCCAGTCTCTAGAGACAGTACCACATGAGAGTTGAGGCTGAGTCTACTGGATTGTTAAGAATATATATGTGACAAACCCTCAAACCCTAATCTCTCCAAAATCTCCCTGCAGGCTTCTGGAGAAAAACTGTCATTACTAACATTTAGTACAAATTTCAAAGTTGCCTATGCTGACCTTGCATTCTCTATCTGGAAATAGAATAACAGTACAGTAATACAATATAGTGCTTTCATGCACGTGTGTATCCACTCTTGATGCAACTAAAAAAAAATTTAAAAACACTGAAACTAGATTCCTCACCTTCCTCTGCAATACATGGAGCAGAAACCACCTACTGTCCTGCTCAAAAGGCAGACTGAGTCAATTGCAACTCACTCTACTGCAAAGGTCCTGATCTCTGTTCTTAAGGGTCAGACGATGCATAGGTCCAAACTCAGGTAAGTACCAAATAGTAATGTTCAATTGTCGACTCAAATTAACAAGAAAGGTGAAAATATTTAGGTGCTTAAGGAAAAGTGCAGCAGAATAGCAAATAGAAGAATATACTTCAAAAAATAATAAATTTTCTTAATACAGTAGGTTTTTTAATTAAAAAGAACTATCACCAAAAATACAAAAATAGTATCTTGCAAGAAGTGTCTTATATTTGACATATAATATAGAAGCCATGATGCTATTTCAAAAGTAATTTTTTGAATTTTATTTTTGTAACCAACAAAAGCAATGTTAACAAAAGAATCTAGACCACAGTCCAACACATATACTGCAGCTATGGAATTTTCTCAAATAATTTTGATTAACTAGAGTATTTTTAGATTCCTAAAATATTTCAATATTTGTTACAGGTCATTAAACAGTGTAAGATTGTGCCTGAAAGGAACCTATATTTAAATGATTAACAGGGAAATGTATGCAACATGCAGACATGCATTTATTACAAGCTAGTGGAAAATTCTCAGACACTTAACATCACAGAACTTGAGCTTTTAAATTAGTTTGATGCTTTGAGACCTTTCAAAAAACTACACAGCATTGAAAATTACCTGTCAATCTCTTCAAGGACATCAGCAACTGAGATCAATGGCTTTCGCACATGTTGGTGCAAATTGTGTTGTAGTAGTGGTAAGCACAGATTCCACTGGGTTGCACAAACAACCTGAATCACTCCAGGATCTCCCAACTGAACTGCACGTTTTAACGTTAAGTCAAGATTCTTTATCAATTTCAGCTGAGCCTACATACATGAAGAATTAATTAGCACTACTACACTTAATAAATGGAATTTCTTACATGTTCCTCCAAATTTTCATCTTAGGACTGTTTTCAGTAGAAAGCAGTCCCTCAGCCTGCAGATTTTGAAAACTTTTTTCTCAATAATTCCTTTAATTTTTTTTTTTTTTTCCAAACGGGCATTGGTAACTAAGGAATATTTATTTTAGGTGCTCCAGGCTGCTATCACATATTTCTGGCAGAACTCTGTCAGCTACTCCCCATTCTTATGATAAACAAAAATTGGTAATTGTGAATACTTGTGAATCCAGAAGGTTTAGCTGTTTTGGGCTTTTTTCACATTCAGCTACAGATGCAGTACATAAGAGGAGAAAAATAAATATAATGAATGGAATTTGCCATACTGTCAATAAACTTGGTTCTTATTAAATCTAAAAGCCAATGTTACCTATAGTAACAGACATTTCATTTATTATGTTATTTTAAGAGGTTATGCAAGTAAAAAGAAAAACAAACCAGAAAAAAATCAAACAAAATCCCTCTCCAACTGCATACACTGTAGACTTAAAGTTTAGAAATACCTAAATATCCCGTTTTACATTTTAGTATTAGTAGTTTCACATTATGAAGAATTCATTAAGAAGAGGGTTTTTTTCAAATGGTGAGTGGAATTTCTGAACTCCAATATGATAACAACCATACACAGGAGTGAGTCTTTGCACTACCAATTTCCATTAAACATATTCCTACTTCCCACTGTAAGAACTTTAGGTGACTCTAACAACTGGTCTAAACTGCTCATTGTAGGCATCTCTCTAATCCCATTGATAATATTGATATTTACACTTCTAACTTTGATGGTCTGAATTACAACTGAACCAAACAACCACAGAAATTCAAGAAAATCCTTCCTCATGTGACAATTTATCAGGATCAATCTGCATTTCTCTGACATAAGAATTCGTATGAGATTGATCATAACATGGAATCACAGTTGAGATTAATTCAATGATCCCTAGTGGTCCTTTTCAAACCAAGATATTCCATGAAAAGAGGTCCCTTAAAGGTAAAATACGAAAATGTGCCTCATCTTTGCTCTTGGAAAGCAATATATTATGAACCTTTTCAGTCAGACAGAAGACTTAAGGGAGCAACACACAACTGTGGTTTATTTTTCTCCGTTTCCTTCTTAGAAGTCCAATTTAAAAGAACATGCCAAGGTTAAAAGAATTGATTATGTATAATGTAATTAAGACGCACAGTCAAATGCAACATTTCATATTTAACAAATTAAAACTTTTATTTTTCTCTCAAAGTTAAAGAACATACCTCAACAACTCCTTTGGTATAAGTCACAATTTCAGTGCCATTTTTCTTCATTTCATATTCACATTCCAGACATTCTATCTCAATAAGTTTCCCTGGCTCCTATGAAGTATTAATGCACAAAATGCTAATTTCAATAATTAAAAAGAAATATCACAAAGGTTAAACCTGTTCAATTACAGTAACACACCACTGTATTTTCCTACTGAAAATCCCACTATACTAGCCAGTTAACTGCAATGGTACAAAGGGAATAGAATTTGTTGCTTGAACTGCAGTCACTTTTTATTCACTGGAGGCTGCAAAATAATTTTTAAGCTGTTCATTGCAGAATTTGCAAACCAGTGTATACCTGATTCCTTTTATACTGTAATTTGATTTCATTAATAATAGAATCATAGAATCATAGAATCACAGAATGGTTTGGGTTGGAAGGGGCTTTAAACCCCATCCAGTTCCAACACCCTGCCATGGGCAGGGACACCTTCCTCTATCCCAATATGCCCCAAACCCCGTCCAACCTGACCTTGAACACTTCCAGGGATGGAGCAGCCACAGCTGCAGTGGGCAACCTGTGCCAGGGCCTCACCATTCTCACAAGGAAGAATATTTTCACAGCATCTGATTTAAATCTGCCCTCTTCCATTTACCCATTAACGTTATTAAAAAGGTGCATACTTGGAATAAACAGGCGCTAGTCAAGACAGAAAGGATTCAGCTTGATGGGCAGTGAAACTTTTATGTGAAAATTGATCAAGTATCACAATAATTATTTATATCAATGAATATATACACAATACACAGGTGGACAGAATACCGTAGAACCATTAGTACTATTTTTAAAATGTAAACACAAAAGGAGTGTGGGAGTGTAGGGGTGTGTGTAAAAAAACAAACCCACATAATTAAAACTTACAGTAATTGGAGTGCTCTTCAAATCAAGTATACAATGAGCTGCAAGCTCAGTGCAGTTTACTTTCAGAGAAAAATGAGCTAATTCCAGAATCAAAGGAATCCTTCAAAAATACAAAAAGATCATTCAGAGTATTTGACATTGCTCTTCCATGGAATTAAAAAAAAACACTCTTTGAAAGTAACTGTGCAATGTATCTGAAAACCTTAAAGTCATATGAATATTACAGGAATTATTATTATAATGTTAAATATTATTATAATTATACTAGTAATGCTCACAGTTAACAAGGAAAAAAGAAAGAGTTCAAAGTTGGCTAAATGAAAAATACAAAAGTTAATCTGTTTATGGAAAATAGTTAGCATATTTCTATGCAGTCTGCACAAACAGTCCTTGAAGAAGAAAAAAAATACAGAATGAAATGGATGAAGCACAGATGTGGTGAAGTAAGAAACTTCAGATTGCAGAAAATTTTGGAAATAAAATTCAATGAACTGGCACACAAAGCATTTAAATCCATCAGTCTGCTACTTAGGAACTAAGAACACAGACACACAGATGGAGACTATGTCCCAACTGTTCAGATGTCTGTAAATAACCAATTGAGCATAGTGTACTGTCTGGAACAGGAGAAGTGATGAGATACCTGAATATTGCCCAAGAGTGTTTACTTTAACAAGTAAAAATGTAGTATTACTTCCATGTGCAACAGCTGTGATGTAACTGGTGGGATAGTGGTCAGTTTAGTCCTTCAAACTTATGCTGAAGATTTCGAAAGGGCCCCAGGGAAAGTTAAAAATTAACTATAGTCTGAAAAGTACGTGTCAATTTTAAGACCTTTTAAAAATCTTGTTCTATCAATAAGAAATTATTATGGAAATATTTAATCATGTTATACAAACAGCTGTATGGAAGAAGGTATTTAATCTTGGGTTCTGTCATAAAGCCTAACAGGATTTTGTCCTTTTTTAAGATGACCTAGGTGTTAAGACAACACAAACAACTAAGTAAGAGTTCAATCTCTGTAAAGTCATCAGGAACTTTGACAGACTTCAATGGAAGCAGGATCAGCTTCATCATCATTTTCCAATTATGACAAATAAAACTCACTTCACATTGAGAACAGATGCTGGAGGTACATCATATTGTTTCAAAAGCACATACAAAGAATTCAGATTTCCAGTGGCATCGCTTGGAAATACATTTGTGTCCCACTGCCTGCAACATATGAGGAATTAGGTCATAATTTTTCATGAGAAATGTTATTGCATTAAAAATTTGAAATAACTCTCCTAATTTCAGAATGGATGGCTATTATTCCAAGGCATCAGTGGGCTACCTGGATATTGAAATATCAAGAAAAATAAAAACCAATAAAACCTAATTTCAGCATGTAAATTCATATTTCAGACAGTAAATTTTATTCCAGAACAAACAAAAAGGTGTGCAAGGCTCCTTTCCCATAATGTCAGAATAAATTAGTCCACTGTTACTAAGAAAATAATCAATATTTCTAAAATGGGGAAATCTTGAGACACTGAAAAAAAATTACATGAGATTTTGCTATGAAGTCTAATTTTCAAATTTTTCTTATACTTTCAAAATTTAAAGAGTTTATAAAGCATTATGCTCCATAATTTGTACATTGTATTTTAGGTGATTTCCCCATTTCATCTTTACTTTCTTGCACATAGCATGTGAATGGAGCTGGAGTCCATTTGATATTAAAATGTCTTTCAGACTCTTAAATTCTTTCTCCTGGCAATATCTGTACAACACACTAATCCCTACATCCCCAAAGAGCAAGCTCACTCTTTAGATGAGCTGGTTTAGACAGACCTGACTGTTACTACCAAAACTGTCATTATAATTTTCCTTTTGAGGAATTAAACTCTGCAGCTGACTTTTCTACAAGCATATGGGATCCCTGAACCTGATCCTACCTCTGTAATAGGCAACATCAAGGTACATGTGGAAGGACACATTTTCATACTTACAACTTTAACACCTGCATTTCATAAATAACTGAAAGATGGATGGAATTTTGTATTTCCTTCTCTACCTGGGAAATATCCATTAGTTTGTGATACACCTATAAAATAACAATTGAATTATTATTTGATTAAATAAGCAAAGGGCCAACACTCAACAGGGCTAAAATAAAGCAGGTATGATGACTGTTTTCATGGACTTTATCATAGTAGCCACATTGCCCTCAATCTATGTTGCTCTGCATAGATAATACAAAGATCACCCAGTAAAGCTATACCGACCTTCCAAGAGTCAGGATCAGAACTATAAGCAAAAATATAAATGTGGAACTACCTTCTGCGTTACAATCCTAATTCATGCATTTTTAACACCTTGTGACAGAACTCATTCTGAAATCATCTCATGCAGCTGAGACAAACAAACCCAATTAAATTTTATCTGTACCTATAGATTATGGGCAGGGAAAAAATATTATTAAGACATTACAATAAACAGCAGTTACTTCTATTTAACTGTAGAGTTACACATGAATAATGTGCAGATCATTTCTTTTGACTCTCAAACTGACTGCCCACAACTATCAATACTGATTACTTAAGCTGTACTGGAACACTAAGCTTTGCAGGACTCCAGGATGCTGCTACTAAAGCACTCAATAGTTTGGTTCAAACTTCTGTAGCCCAAGCACAGTTTTAGGACTATTTCATTTTTCTCTTTAAGGACATTGTCAAACAGCTTTGCTCAATAATTTTTATCAAAAATACAAAGGCAATTTGAAGCTTGCCCCAGGGTGTTTACTTAATTATTATCACATCTCTGGAATGTTGTATATTGGTTTTCTCAATTCAAATGTTAGAGAAATTTGTAATATAAACATACACTTTTGGAATGCAGTGACTGGGGGCTAGACAGACAACAGACAATGTAGTAGAATGAAAGAAAACATGCCTGCAGACAACTTCTGAGTTTTATTGGCCTTTTCTGCTTTTGCCACATTTGTCTTCACCCTCTTATTTCCCAAATTAAGGGCATGCAAGAAATGTGAACTCTTGTCATATCCTCCAATTTCCAGAATTATTGATAGGACTCAAGCTGAATCACTTAAGTATTTATCAACATGAGAAAAGTTAACAGATATAAATATGCCCTCAGTGGAATAAATCAGGTTAAATTGCTCCCACTACACCTTCTTTTCCAATAGTAATTAATCCCAAACAGAATTTTTAGGTTCAGCCACAGTTATCTCCATTATATTATGATGGGTTAAAAGAACACAGAGCAGTAGGGAGCACTTTAGCTTATAGTATCAAAAATATACAATTAGTGAAAATCTCTACATATCTACTGAATTGTTTGGTAGCTCACAAAATTTAAATGAAGAAAACATCCTATATAACAATTATAACTCTGATCCTATGAAATGTAGACAGAGCTCCTGTCCTAATGGGAATTTAAAATATTTTTCATCATTACCATTAAAGAAAACATTTGAGAGTATTTATCTGGAACATTTTCCTTAATGAAGACTGCTGCAGTAGAAGAAAACTCTTTTGCTTCTTCCAGTTTTGAAGCATCAAGGAAGCACTCAAGTAAGTTTCTGCAGATCAAATAAATATTTGTATTAAATATTTATTAACACTTTCCAAAATAATTCTTAGTTATATTTTTTGAACACTCGTTGTATTCAAGGTATCACTTCTAAATTCAGTACAAGTAATTAGTGCTTTAAAGCACTGACTCAACACAGAAGAGATCCTCTAATTTCTATATTTTTGCTTCTTCCAGATATATACACGTATTTAGTGCAGATCACAATAAGAATCTTGGAAAATCTGGAGGGTTTTTTTGTGAAAACTTTTCTCAACAAGGTTCCTGGAATTAAAAAGATTAATTATTTAAAAGTGTGTGAGAAAAACATTTCTGTGAGACATATTCTAAGATTCTCCCTTAACTATTAGAAAGGCTAGTATTTCAAAGTCATTTAGCAAAAGAAAATTATTCATATTGGAAACAGCAATATATCTACTGGATTTTCTATACTTTATCTGATTTGACTGAAAAAGAGCCTGTGACTCCATGGGGCAAATTAACAACAACAACAACAACAATCATAATAAAAAAAAAATTTAGAAATAAATACCAGTTAAAAAAATAAACTCAACCATTAGTTTTGTAACATAAACACACTGTATGCATTTGTTTGTTTTCATCAACACCCCAGCAAGAGTTTGGTACCAGGAAACTGCATGCATGGTATTCCAGATAGTCCTTAGCACACCTCTTGGAATGATTTGTTACCTCCCTTCAGGTTCAGTTTATAAAGAAAACTCTACATAGCAATAAACCACAGTCATAGACCAAAGAAACAGAAAAGTTCACAAAGAGAAAGGGGAAAAACTGTGGTAGGAGTGGAAGAGGAACTGGAATCAGCCTGTTGAATAGAGGATCAAAACATCTCTGCAAAAAGATTGGGGGACCTTGAAAAATTACATAGACACTCCTCCTTTTGCACATAAAACTATTTTTCTCAGTACAGTTATCTCAAGGTTTATGCTCCAGCTTTGCTCAGGAAATGGAAGAATGGTAATCCATTGATATTTATACACCACATACATAACAATTTCCAATTGTTATCAATGACTAAAACACTACACCCAAAATGTGAAACTGTGAAACTTCAGCTCCGATCTAGGGCACTGCTGTCTCTGTCACTAAAACTTCAAGCTTAAAGTAAATATCAAAATGAAGCACCTTTTTATGTTCAGTACATTTATGTCTCTTTAAAAAGTTATTAATTAAGCTTCTCAAAAAAATACATCTACAGCATCATCAGTGAAATATACCTTATTAAAGACCACCTCAGGTAGTAGTCCCAAAAGGACTACAGAATGCCCATATGAAAAAATACAATTAAACTTACATCATGAGTTCTGCTTGCCATTCATTGTCTTGCTCTTCAATTCGGTTTAATGCGGTAACAATCTGTGAAAGGCTGGGAATAAGGTAATAGCGGAATCCAGGCTTAAGAAATGGCCTCACAAGTTGCCAATAAAGAACTGAGGCATTATATACCAAAAAAAAATACCTGGAAAAAGAAATTTAGTATTCCATGAACTTGAATAAACATAAAATTACAGCTTGAGTATTGTAAGACACTTCTAAGAAGTTAAAAAGTACAACTTTTACTTTTCATTGGAGGCAATCCTGACTAAGAACTGAGAAGACAAGTACAGCACAAGAAGAATATAACTCTTATATTAACTCTTGCAACTATACTCTACTCAATAATTAACCACTTAAAAATAAGCTAATATGTTGCTCTCATTCTTTAGATCATAACTATAAAAGGGTAAGAAGTGCTGAGATATCTAACAGTTTTAAACAGGATTGTTCACCCTGTCAATGCAAGACTGCAGTATCCTTACGTTGTTACAGCACTCACAGCAGTAACAGGAGTTACAAAATGGAACAAAAAATCTAAAGGGAAAACCCAAACAACACAACTCCTGGCCACCTAATGAAAATCAGGACAAACAATTGAAAAGACAGATCAGTAGCACTTCCTGTGATTTAGAGTTAATCCTGTCAGTAGGGCCTACCTTCTTTCATGGGTTGCAAAATCTATTGCCTTCATAAAAAACAGCACAAACTTTTCAAACTCTTCCTAGAACAGAACAAAGAAAAGCTAGTGCAATTTGAATATGGCTTTTATAAATCAGTAGATTCTTTTCCTATTTTAATATGCTCTTGTTTCATAAATTTTATTTTCAGACCAATCTCAACTAAAACATACTGCCAGAATAAGTTGTTGCTATAGAAACAGAATAACTAAAAATTGGTTGACTTATATGTTTTCCTGATTTCAAATTTTAAGACTGTATTTTCAACTTACTTCATTTCTGCCCAATATTAATTATCGCAACTGAAATTTTCCAAACCTACAAAGCTGTGTACTTTTTAAGCTTTCGGGAGAGAAAGTTCGGAAATATCCAAGAGCAAATCCAGCGGGGGAAAAAGTTATATTCATTTGTCCCATTAAAAATCTTGAGGAATTATTTTCTTCAAAAAGGCTCCAACAGGAATTTGTCAACAGAAAATTGTGACAGACATGCCCTCTTTGTCATCAAAGGAGCTGGGAACCAGCTCTTTAGAGGAGGCGCTGGGCGTCCCAGTGGACACCAAGTCGAACACCAGCCAGCAGCGTTCCCGTGCTGCAAATGTGGCTGACAGTGTCCACGGAGCCTTAGGAGGAGTGTGGCCAGCAGGCTGAGGGATGTGATCTTTCTCTTCTACTCAGCATTGGTGAGGCCACACCAGGAACACTGTTCCCAGTCCTAGGCTCCTCGAGAGAGTCATGGATGCTGCGGAGAGCCTAAGACAGGGCTGCAAAGGTCAAGAAAAAACTCAAGTATGTCTCCTATGGGGAAAGACAGAGGGCTGAGACTGTTGAGCCCGAAGAAGGCAGCTCAGGGAAGATCTCATCAGTATGTACAAATTCCTGAAGGCAGGGTGTAAAAAAGATGGGTGAGATAGTATTATAAAGGGATTTTTGAAAGTGTAGGAGAAGGATGTAGTGCAAATAGCAAAGCCAAGGTGAAGCTGGATGACCAGGAATGGGATGACACCAGAGGAAGTCTCAACAGTATGCTAGGAAAGAGAAACCCACTCCATTTAAAAATCAGCGGGAGAGAAAACCTGCTTTTCATAAATAGGGGATTGTAACACCTCAAAGCAACACATAGAAGCAGAAGTATCCTGCTGAGTTGCTACCACCTCTCATTACAAAAAGCCACATCCAAGTACTACATGGACATGTTATTGATGAGTGCTGGAAGTACACTGCCACAGAAATGAACTGTACAACCTTTTGGAGGGCCTCTTCAGTCTTCCACTTCCCACAAGCCTATGAAACGCTTCCCAAATAAAATCGGTAATTATTTTAACAGTTGCAGCTAATTTGCTCCAAAAGTATCATATTTAAATAAAAAGTTAAGAGGGTGACTTAAAACAATCAACCACCTGAAAATTTTTACAAGTATTCTTTTTTATTGTCTTCTCCAAAATATTTGAAATATTAGTCTGATTCAGATAGCAAGTTTTGTTTACTCACAAATTACTTGTTAATATATTTCCTTGGATTTTACGCACAGTCCTGATTATCCTTGTGTATTTTAAATGACTGAAAGCAACACACAAAAACCCAGGAATAAATACATGTAAAAACGGGCTTAGTATAAAGCAACCTTCATGATTTCTCACCAAATTATCTGTAGAGTGTGGAGCATGCAACTGGCCTTGGCACAAATATGCTCTGCCAAGAAACTGGTTCACAGGAAATCTTCCTTTAAAATACATCTGTAGACAATCACTGCTAATTTCCAGACACCCCAGCTAAAACCCAAAAAAAAAAGCATTTCAATATTTTAAAAACTTGCAACAAATAATTAAGAACTGTTAGCTTTTTAAAATGCATGCCTAATCAAGGGTAACATCTAACTCCATACCAATATGTAAGCAATATTCCATAGAGATGCATACCAGTTGTGGTATAAGCCTATTACCATTCATTAAAGGCATAGTTTTGTCGTTCCAAATGTTTTAAAAAAAAAAAAGCTTCTTTATTTAACAAAACTTCTCATTCAGTCATAGAATTACTTACAGTATCCAAAAAATGTTTCCTTTTTAAACACAATTGTTAACATAAAGACAAAATTCTTAAGAGAATTTTGGGGTGTTTTTAAAGAGGAGTATTAGCTGGCAGGATTTGTCAGTGCTACATCTCAATTTTCAGACCACAGACAGATTTTGACTAGACTGCAGCTTGGGGGAAAAAAAAAGTTTTACTACAAACTCTGCTTAAAACCCAATCACTTATGATCATAAATTGAATATTAACAAATACTTCAAAATTAAAAATCTTGACCACATTTTATAGAAGTAATTTCAGTTTGCAACAGCCTTTCATCATTAGAATGGGCCAGGGTTATTATTATTTTTATTAGGGTTCTTTTGCCTGGTGTGGATGTTCACAAACGTGTTTTCTCCAGTCATAACCAAATTGCTTAATTATTAGTTTTCCATAACAAGGAAAAACAGGCATGGCAAACGTTTCTGTATATATTATGGTACACCTTGCTAATTTGGGTATGATTACAAACTTCACAAACCACAGAGTTTTAATGGAAAATGCATGTTTAAACAATTGCTCCCCAAAACAAGAACGGTGTAATACTTTCCTCAGGTACTTGTGAGATTTTTAAAATAGTAACTGTAACAGCTGTAAATACAGTGAATCATATACATGTTTTTATTTAACACAGATAAAAGACCTAAATTACGAACCTGAAGCGCTTGTTCAGCACATAAAACATATAAATCGGTGCTGATGTTATCTGTTGAAAGTGCAGATTGTCCTTCATTGGCTGATTTGATTAACTCATAAGCATTCTTCAAAGACTGAACATCTTAAATAAAAAAAAGGAATAAAGAAGTTTTTGTTTCCAGGTGTACTGACATGATTGCATTCAAATGAGCTACGCGATACCCAGTCTCTCCTCTGCAGAAATAAATTAAGAATGTTTAAGGAAAATAACGTCACACACGCGTTGTTCAAAGTTAGGCGTAGTTCTAAGATGAAGCATTAACAACTCTCTTGCTATTTAAAGTCACTAACGTTAGCACACTAGAAAGAGAATTTAGAAAGCAGATTAGGATCAAGGTGTTTTCCTCTCTGAAGTCGGATTTTAATTTCACTTCTATTTAAAGACGGTCACGAGGTCGCAGTGGCCGGCCGGCCTCCCGCTCACCTCCTGCGCTCTCTGCGGCGAGCAACCGCTCCCTCACCGCCAGCTCCATCCCGCGGCTGGGCCCGGCTCCGCCGCGAGTGCGGGGCGGCAGCGCCGAGCCCTTCCGAAGGTCCCGAGCGCTTGCCCGGGCAGCCGAGGGATGCGGCT
>WEZZ01008204.1:8121-36151 GCA_013400585.1 Chloropsis cyanopogon | reverse complement strand
GAAGGGAAGGGAAGGGAAGGGAAGGGAAGGGAAGGGAAGGGAAGGGGCCGTGTGATTCCACTGACATTAACACATACCAAATGAAGTGTTTGGAGCCCCACCACTGCCCCTCACCTACTGAGTCATACCAGATTCTGTAAGGGAAATCCTTGTGGTCATGAAGACAATTTAAAGGCCTACATACATAAATTCAATTTTAAACCTAAACCTTTTGCACTTTGAACTAGACTGCAACTCTGTACCAGTAGGCTGTTCCAGTATAAGAGTCTGTAAAGAATTCAGAAGTAGACTCAGTCCCTACCTGTACTACATAACCCCTCCCTGGCCACAGTACCCATGTAAATCAAGTAACTGTCTTGCTTCTGTGAATATTGATGAACAGAAATAAAACTAATCTGAAATTAGGTGGGCAGGGAAAAAAACTCTATAGCAAACCTGTGTCGATTTCTGAAGCAGAAAGCAATATATTGGTCTTGTGTAATCATGTTAGATAATAATAACAATGGCTTGCTGTGGTTTAGTGTGATATATATATATAATGTTTGTACCCAAAGTTTGTAACTCTTACTTGGCTACAGCCCAGACACTTCTGGATGTCTGTTGGCAGAATTCCAGACTCAGGTAAGACTAGTGTCTCCTCATATACAGATGAGTATGTGAAAGCTCAACTGACTCAAATGACTTGAGTCAGTTGTAATGTAGATAATAGCCAAAATGGCACCACCATAATATAAACGTCTACAATTTTTCTGTTTATTATTCATCCTCATGAAATACCTGGGTGTTATGATCCAGTTTAAACCCAGAAGAGGAAAGAAAATTAAGTCTCTGTGTACAAAACAGAAAGAACTTTGAAGGTTCAAAATATACCCAAAAAACGTGACTAATACCAAACGAGGTCAAATGTTGTTGCCAAAAATTGATATATTTTATTTAACAGTAAAAGAGGCAAAGAGAAAGAAAGGGGAAATAAGAAATAGAAAAAGAAATGTGCATGGGGATTGGGGGAACTGGGGGACACTGACAGGGGTTAGGTGGAAGCATATCACACATCCACGGGTCCCAGCAACTTCTTGTTGCTCCCTTCCATCTGGCCTTGTTGGCGGTGAGGGTCCCCTGTCACTGCCACGCCACGCCAAAGAGTATGGAATGCCATGGATTCATTAATAGATGCTTTGGGCCAGGTGGGAACGCCCACGTGCCTGCCGTGCAGGGGGCCAGTTTGACACTGTCCCTTGCAGGACTCTGGATTTGTCGCATCGTACTGCAGTGCTCTTGTGCAGGCTCTGGGGACCCTTTTGGGGTCCTTTGATGGGCCATGACCCCCCTCCTGCTGTCCTTCACATGGATGCGGCTTTTTCCGCGGGTGAATGGGCCCCTCAGCTGGGCTCCTCTGCACAGCGCAGGATGGGTGGTCACTGCCCCTCTGACCCGAGGATTTTCCAACACACACCCAAAACCTTTTTCCTCCCACCCTTCGGTGCGAGGGTCGAGGGTCGGTTCGAAGCCTGGGAGCTGATAGCCCTGGGGCTCTGATCTCCACTCTGAAGGTGTTAAGCTTGTGCTTTGTGAATATCCCCAACCCTGAGCTGTTGCTTTATCTCATCTTCATCAGCGAGCAGTGTAAAGCCTCAGTCAGGACCCCATTCACGGTGTGGTGCTCTTCCCTGCAGCTTTTGTAATACAGTTCTGCTACAATACGCAAAAGTCTTTCATGAAAATGTTTAAATCATAAACTGTAAACTATAATATTTCAGTCTCTGACACTGTGCTAAGAGTCTGGCTGTATTATCTCCAATTTGAATGGAAATTACTGACTGCTATATAATGAAAAGTGGTCACATGGTTTGTGACTATCAAAATCTACTAATTCTGTCATGCGAAAATGACCAGAAAACATAGAAAGGAAACGAACAAGACCAAGTTAAAATCAATCATTTGAATTAATTTTTAAATTAACTGAAAGGAATTAAATCAAGGAACTGACTAAAAAAAAATAACAATAATTGTATATTTAAGTAATGGTCATATATCACCTCACTAAGCTTTCTGTCTTTTCTAAAATCATAACCCAATATAGAATGACTGGTATTCAAATCTGGAAACTTAGGAAATAGGTATTTGTCCTCCCAGTTGTTATGCAACAACGGTTATGATCTCCTGATATTTTATAAAATAGAAACCAGTGGCAAATTGCTGGTAGCTTTTGCTAAAGGGCCTGTGTCCTTTACAGCCACTAAAGTCACCTGTCTGTACAAATAAGAGACTAAAGTAGTCATGTTAACCCACACAGTAAAAACTTTAAAAATAGAGGATATCTTGTAAATGGTGAAAGTGCACCAGGGAGATTACAGTCCAGCTGCCTTCTATAGGATTTGTTTTCTGTTCCTTGAATAGATGAGGTGCTAGATAACATACATACCTCATTCCAGTCCTCCTACAGGCGAGTCTAGAGAGAATGAGAAATGGAACAGACCAAATACTCTCTAATAAGAATTATATAGATGTCAAAGGAACCATTGGTTTGCTCATATGCTCTTTTATTATAATTACTTCCTGATTCTTTTGCACTCTGGTTTGCAGGTTCAAACATCTCACTTAATGTGTCACATGCTTGTCCTTCTCAGAGGGCTTTGATGCAGTGTGCTTTTTTAACACGTAAGAGAACACAAAAATCGTTTTCCAGAACATTTTCTTGTGGAATTGGCCCCCCGAGAATCCGGCTAGCTGTTTGGGGGGGCCTTTTTTTTGGGCGCGGTCCACAGGTTGCCTGGTCCCTCCTCGTCCGAGAGGCAAGAAGGTATCAGGCTGGGTCCGAATGCGCGCTATTGTCCGAGTTCCACACAGAACCAGAGAAGGAGTGACTCAATGGAAGCAGAGATCTTTAATTGCCCGAAGATGGCCCAAACAGTGAATAACGTGGCCCCGCTCCTCAGGGAAAAAACCCCGGGGCGTGGCAACAACTGACCGATCGGGGCGCCCGGGGTGTTCCAATGACAGGGCGGTGATCCAACCGGGAGTCTGGGCGGTGGGGTTTTCCCAGGGGGAGCGATCAGGGTGGGAGCCCCGGCGTTTCTTCTAGAGAGAAGGCAGGGGCGCGGGGACTGTGGGAATGTTCCCGCCGTCGGACGGCCGGGTTGTGGGCAGGTATCTGGGAAAGCCCACCGGGGGGGAAGGTAAGGGGGAAACTGGGAATAAACCAAGTACGAGTAAATACAATAATAAAACATAAATGATACACTTCCACATTTTCTCATCTGTTTGTGAGAAACGACCGCTCACTTCTAAAATTTTAAAGCTTTATTAAACCTTAACAAAAATTTCAAAGGACTGAATAAAGAAAAATCACAGCCCTAGCAGCTCCTCCCGTGGCTACCAGCCAGGTGGCTCGCCCATGAAATGGCAGTTCTGCCTTTTATATCCCTGGGGAGGGGGGATGCGTCAGGCAACCCTGGGTCCGCCCAAATTCTGTCAGTCAGCTCTTCTTTGCTGTTTGTTAGTGGAGACTGCTTCCTTGTAACTTGATTGCAGGTCAGGGGCTGTCATGCTGCCCTCTCGCGCTTTTCCATTCCCAGCTGCCCCATGCGAGGGACAGGTGTACGCGCCTCTTTCCACCTCTTCTAGATAACCCAGGCTGTCTGATGGCAGCAATGCGGGGGGAAAGGGAACTATGGGGAGAACAGAGGGCATTTAAACTACAATAACATAACTGTACATCAATAAAGCTTCTCTTAATACTCACTCAATATTCATCCCTTGATTGCGAGAGCCAATCATCCCGTAACGATTGTAATGGCTTAAGGTATCTCTTCTCCACCTTGGCTTCTGGTGAAAATCTGGTACACACTGAACATAGGAATGGAACTAGAGCAGAACAAGGGCCGAGCCAGTGCTCTTTCCTTTGACAGAGATGAGCAGTAGAAGGCTAAGGAAGAGTTTCAAACAGGGTATTGCAATATTTCCAGAGTAAGGAATCCCTGAAGCTTCCAACAGCTCAAAATCAGCAAATTTGAGCAGGCCCTGTTACAGTACCTGCATTTTTAATGACCTTTGGCATGCTTCCTTTCATGAATTTGGCTTATTTGACTCCTTGAACACATACCGACTTTTTAATCTCCACTATATTGTGTCAGTCAGATTCCGATGCTAGGTAGATACTGCATGAAAAAGAACCTCACAAAAAGTACCTCGAAAAATATTTTTATTTAAAAGATACAACTATGAAAGCCAAAATCTTCCAGGATTTATCTGTGTGGAATTTTAACTAAGCTCTGGCATTTGTTTAGGAAAAATTTTCATGAAGTCAAAATTCCATCTGGTCCACTGTGTAGAAATTCTTGTGATACAAAGTCTAGAATCAGTGAAACAATGTGTTTTTACCTAGGCAGCTCTGCAGACTAATTTATGCACTCTAACGTAATGTAAAACACTGGTTGCTTTGTGACTCACTCAACTTATATAATTTAATATAAATTATATAAATGATAGCAGAATAGGGTAGCTCATGTTGAATGTTAGACACAACTACTCCTTACGCAATCATTATCTGAATCACATACTATGAATTCATTAATAGTAGATGATTCCTTGTAGCTGACCGGATAGAGTAGCTGTAATTACCTGAAATTAATGTTTTAAACGCGCTATTTTAGAAGAGCGTTGNGCCCCGGGCCCAGGGACAGCCCAGCGCTGGGCCGGGGGCTGCGAAAGGCTGCCCGGGGCCGACGGCACCGGGGCCGGGACGAAGCGGGGCTTTGTTACTCCGTGATGAGGCAGCTGGCCGTGGGAACTGGGAAGTCTGGGTTTGAGTAAAAGGAGCTTTGGAGTGCTATGAGGAGGCGGTCAAACAAGTACAGACCGCGAGATGCTGTCGGTGAGGAAGATGGTTTCAGCATCACTGATTATCGCTGTAGGTTGTACAACAGCTCGCCTAAACTGAGGGAGAGTTTATTTTCATCAAATAAAACTCCGTTCTGTTGTTGGCATTATGTAATGTAAAATACGAAATTATGCAAGTACGGTCCATTTTATAGTTCGCTGGGCGGGGGGGGGGTTTGTCTTTACAGGTCTGTGAATCAAGTGTGTGTGGAGAAGTCACTAATTTTCAGAAGTAACGCCCCTTATTCTACAGACATCGTTTCTGGTCCTGGTGGACAAGATCCACTGTTCTGTGTGCAGTTGGATGACTGTAAGTAGTCTTTCTTTTCACATATTTTGTTCATAGATTGCCTCTGCTTAGAGAATATTTTTTTGAACTACACGTTATAATTGTTGCTAATTATTTTGGCTGTTACCGTTTTGGAGACACCATAGTGAATCAGGGTCTGATCTCCAAAGGCAAAACAAAGAAAAAGATTATTGCACTATTATTAAGGGTAGGGTTTCTGGCTGAGCACCAGTAAGTCTTTATCAATTGCTTATGTATCTGAGATACCTTACATAGTTGGTTACACATAGAGCAGCAGATAAGGGTTGATGTTTAAAGTATCCTACTGCTATAATTTTCAGAAAATGGTTTTTTATTACGTCTTGGATCCTTTATTATATATGCTTACTTTCTTCCTTCTCTGCTGGTGATTATTTTTTTCACTGGTAATATATCCTGTAGAATATGGCATTAACATTCTTTTCTCTTTCTGCTTTCCACGTTTGTACTTCATTAGAGTGATTCAGTGTCCAGTTCCTGGCATTCAGTGTAATTGCTGTGGTCTCACATTTGAACACATACCATTTTCTCTTTTGAATTATTTGTCTGGGAGTTGAGACCCACAGTTGCATCTGCTTCTGACCTAAATCTTTGAGGATTTTAGGTTGGGAGGAGCTCAGGAGATTAACAGGTACAACAGCTAGTCAAAACAAGGTTAGCTTTTCGTTATCTTGTCCTGCTTTCAGCTCTTTACAGATTTTGTCTGAGTCTTTTGCATACAGGGAAGAATAAAGAAATTATAAGAGCTTCAGAATATATAGTATGATAGGTAGTAGTGCTAGAACTTTACCCATTCCAATTTTCAGTAGGTCTCACACTAAAGATGAATTTAGATAAGGGTTTAACCACAGCTTAAAGTGTTGTGGGGCTTTTGGGCTTTTCAGCCTGTGACTTGGAATTTTACCCTTTTCCCACACCACTCATAATATCCTAAAAGTAAGATTAAAAGGATTCTGAATTTTTAAGGTTATGCACAGAAAGGATCATCTGCGTCCAGATTGATGGCACCATATTCTTTTAGTCATTTGATATTTGGGCCCTGTATCTATCCTATGATTAGGTGCACTGAAGAGGCCTAAACATTTGACTGCATGTGTATGTTAGTTGTAGCACACCTGGGAACAGAATTCACTGTTCACATGGCCTTTTCCTTTTCTGTGCTTCTTGTTGGAAGAACATGTGGGGAAGACTTTATTTGGGATCACCTGAAAGATCATAATGTTTTCTGGTAAAAAACAGCCTTCTCCCTAGTGGCCTTTCCCATGGAAATGCAGGAACACACATATTTAATTCAACTGATTGTGGCAGCAGCTTTTCCAGGATGGTGTGGTGAGCTACCATTGCCAGAGGTGTAATCGAGCCCTAATGAATTAGTGGCCAGTGAAAGTGATGCACAGGTTGACTTCACCTCGTTGAAACCATTGCTGGCAGGTTAAATTTTATTTTGCCTTTTTCTAGGCGAAGTAGAAGGATTAAGTAGCCTTTAGTATCCAAACTTAAGCAGTTTGAATATCTTAAGTTTTGCTGCAGAAGGTATTTCCTTCCAGTTTTCATGTATATTTTGCATTATGTAATGTTGTTAACATGTGGTAGCAAGTATTCAGCTTTGATAATGGATGAGTATGTGATGAACTGGATCCCAGATCAATTAAATGGCTATGAGTAGCAGAACTGCAAATGTTTTCTTTTTCAGTCTAATGATGATACCCTCAAGTGATTGTTAAGCAAGCTGCTGTATGCACCTATTCTTGTGAACCTTGTAGGAGCTTAATATTTGACTTTTATCTCCTTGAAAGATTTATTTGCTTAATTAATAGTGTATTTGGATATTAAAAAGCTTTTGTTTCTGCTAGCTGTGGTGTACCTTTGAGCATCTGCTCTGCCCTTGAACAGCAGAATTGCTTTGAGAGCTTAAGGTTCTTTTTTTACTGGTTTTTTTTTTTTCCCCAAATTTTCTGGATTATGTAAATTCTTTTTGGTACTACTGTAATTGAGAATACTGCTGCTTGTTCCTGTTGTCAGTAGAATATGTAATCCTTGAATCTTCTAAGATGCTTAATTTGAATGCATTGAAAAGTTATTCATATAAGGATGAGTATATGTAGCATGCCTTTAATAATTTGCCATTTTATAACAGTAATAATAAGCAGTAATAAATTAATACATTATAATTTAGCAGTAATAAATAAATACATTATAGCATCATAACCACACCACTGAATACCACCAGGTCAGGAAGGTATCACTGTAGGATACCAACAGAAAGTCTGGTTTTTTAGGATGCCTATTTTCTTTCATACTTACCTTGAGTTTTACCAATAACCAGTTTTATGTAATTATTTTGAGTCTATTTAATGTTGCTCTTAGTGAGCTCACAAATGAATAATTAAATTTGTAATTCAAATTTCACGTGTGTCTAATTTGGGTATCTCTTGGAAATTACAGCACATATTAAGATAGCTATTAAGGAGTCTCATGCTTTTTGGAAAGTCACTTTGTGTATTAATATTTGTTTCCCATGAACCATACTCATGATATCATCCTGTTTTGTAGATCATATTAACCTATTATAAGTGTTACTATGGATTAATTAATTTAAGGCACCAGCTAGCTTACAATTACTTAAGTTACTCCTTTTAAAAATATTGGCACAGTATTTACTCTTTTCTAGTAACTTAATGTTGGTGGATTTCTTTTTTTTCTCTTTTCAAACTCTAGCAAAGCTGAACTATATTCAACAGCCACAGGATATCAAAGAATCCGATTTTGCAGAGTTTATAGAGAAGTATGGCAGGCCCTCTTTCTTACCACCATCGCAAGTTCAGCCATCATTCTCTGCTTTTTACCGTGTGAGTTGAAAGAAAATAGCAATCAATTTGCACATATGCTTTTACAAAACCTGTCTGTAATGGCATCTCATGAGAACAGATAGAAAGAATCTTATTTTGTACCTAGAAGCCATATTATCATAGGATCATCACATATCCTGAGTTGGGTGGGATCCCACAAGGATCACTGAGTCCAGCTGCTGGCCCTGCACAGGACGCCCCGGCAATCCCACCCTGTGCCTGAGAGTGTTGTCCAAATGCTTCTTGGGCTCTGTCAGCCTTGGGACTGTGACCGTTCAGTGCCCAGCCACCCTCTGGGGGAAGAACCTTTTCCTGATATCCAGCCTGAGCCTCCCCAGACACACTCCCAGTAGTTTCCTTGTGTCCTGTCCCTTGTCGCAGAGATCATTGTCCGCCCCTCAGGAGGAAGCAGCGGAGTGCAGTGAGATCTCCCCTCAGTCTCCTCCAGGCTCAACAAGCCATTCCTTGTATGGCTTCCCCTGGAGACCCTTCACCATCTTTGTAGCCCTCTTTTGGATGCTCTCCAATAGCTTTATGGCTTATGTTGTGGTACCCAAAAGTGCCCTCAGAGCTCAAGGTGAGGCCATACCAGCATGCAGAGCAGGGTGGAACAATTGCCTCCCCCTAGCAGCTGGTGATGCTGAGCCAGATGCACCTCAGGACACAGACAGTCCTCCTGGTTACCAGAGCACACTGTTGAACTGTTTATCTCTCAGTACTTTCCATTCCTTAGTGTATAAAGTATTTCTGGTCAGTTGCCTTGTATTTAAGAGGTTGGACAACCTTTTAGACAAAACTGTGCGTACACAAAAAAGTATAGATTGTCTCTTGCCCTTGGCCTTAGTGTTCGCTGTAACTTTGTGATTTCTCCAAATTGTCTTTTCAGGCTGGTGATCCAATCCTAATCTACTTTGATTCATCATCTGTACTGAGCGTGCTTAGACAGCCAGTAAAAATGGGAGCCAGTGGACTTTGTGTTGATGGAAATCCTGCTGGTTAGTAAAGGGGGAAGAATATCTTAGGGTGGTTTGCTTCTGTTTTATCTGTTGTCATGTCTTAACTCACCCAGGCTTCCTGGACAGTAAAAGCACAAGCTGTACTCGGATTTTTGCCAACTTGAGCAAGAGCTGCATGACTGACCCTGCCCTAGATGCTGCTTCCTACTACCGTGACTTCACTGTGCTGAAGGTGCATTTCAGATTTCTTGCTTTTGTTCAAAATCTTAGTTGTTTGACTTTGCATTGCCTTCCACTGGGACTTCAGGTAACTGTAAAACTGAAGGTCATCTGGTATGTCATTCCTGATCTCCCAATTGCTGAGGCCTTCTTGCTGGGAAACCTGTTAAAAATGTTATGACTGGTGGTAATCCTTCAGTTCTAACTACTTTCCAATAAATATCCGTTATTAGCAAATTCTTAATGTATTTAACCGGTAATTCATTGATACTTGATAGTTCTAATGGCTTATCTAAAATTCTTTTGCATTTTAAACAGATTGTTTATCAAAGTATTCCTGTCTGTTCCATCGGCTTGATCAATCAGGCAATACATGTTCTCAGTTCAGAATTAGGGTGGTTTTTTTTTTACATGAAGTGCTATCTCTAAAGGCATACTGATGGCCCCTTATTAATATTAGCTCTATTTATGTCCATATCAATTTCTCTACTATTTTTCCTGACAAAAAATTCAAAGAAACCAATTTACTGTTCTGGGTTCATCCCACTGGTTTTACTGAATGCTTTTATGAAAATGTCTCCTCTCACCTTGTAGAATTTTCCTGGTTTTCCAAGAGGAAACAACATTATAAATAGGAGTACTTACTAAGGTTGATGACTCAGTTTACCCTTACACTGGAAATCTAAATCTACTCAACTAGTAGAGAATAGTTTATTGATCAGATTTAATTCGTGTTTTAGGGCTTTCTTTGTCACTGTTGCCAAAATACAGTTTTTTCTTAATTGGACGCTGAAGTACTTAATTGCAGAAGATGGAGTTTCAGGAATGGATCAGAGATGTGACACTTAAAAGTACCTGCATTTTGCAGGACATGAACTGGGCCAAGCTTAAATTTGTCTTTTGGTATTTTCAAATGCCTTCTGTGGGCTATGTCTGTGATTTATAGATTACAAAATGATGACAAGTTTTCACAATTGGAATAAACAAAGTAATTTTATAAATATTCAGGCTCTTTTGTAATGATTTTATGGCTTTAGTCACTTACAAAGACAGCAATTTACTTAGCTTTTTATTGGTATTGTAAAACAGTTTGCTTATTTTCCCCAGGTCCCAATTAATGACACAGTTAAGCCATCCATGAAGGTCAGTCTCTGTTGCCAATGAAAAGAATTTCTGCTTCTGAAGGGAAAATGGGAATGTGCTGTATCTGAGACAAGATTTTTCTTGACCAAAAGTAGGGCTTTATAGAAAAAAAAAGGACATAAGTAAGGGTGTATTTTTAAATGAATGGGCATGGGTAGGACTAAAGTCAGGAAGGTAGCTTATTTTCCTGGAAAAAGATTGGGGATCTGGAGCAGTGTGATGTGCCCCGCAGATCACAGCAAGGAGGTAAATCTGACTTGCATAGAAAAGCAGTGAAAAAGAGTAAAAAATGCACTCTCCTTTTAAACAATTACTAATTGTTAATATGCTTACTGTCTCCAGGTAAATGTAACTGTAGTCTCACCACCTGGAGCTCCCCATATGAAAGACAATGCATGCACCAATGTTGTTTCTGAGGTATGTGAATCTTCTTTCCCTTTAGAGCAGCTTACCACAAGCTTAAAGCCATTGCTCTATTACCTTACTCTCTCTCTTATTATTCTCTGAACTGGACTTTCAGGTGATCTATGAGATAGAATATAGTGGCACAAGTGGGATTCAGAGTGTTTCTGTCCAGTTCAAAGTGAGCAACATCTCTGGAAACTCCAGATCCTCTCTGCAGCAGCACTTCACCATGCACTTTTGGGTTAGTATCCCCATCCTCCCTGGAATTTTACCAAGTTTTTAATCTGTAGCTTGTGATTTATTTTTGTACAGAAGACACCTGAAGAGGTTAGAGCAGTTTCACTGTGGTATAGTAGTAACAGAACCCTGGGATGCAGATGATTGAAGACAGGAGAGGCATTTCTGGTCTCAAGTAAACCATGCTAGTAGAAAAATCCAGGCTCAGCACGAGCATGCAGTCTTTCATTGCACAAGTTTCAAGGAGCTGATTATTTTTATATGACTATTTTTGCTCTTGGTTTGGTTTGGAGGTTCGGTTTTAGGTGTTTTTGTTTTTCTGGAGGTTTTTGGTGGTTTTTTTGAGGGTGGGTTTTTTGGGTTTTTTTAGTTGGTTGGGTTTTGGGCTTTTTAGCACTGTCTTGTTTTGTTTCGGGGGTTTTCTGTTTGTTTGGAGTTTTTTTGGGGGGGTTGTTTTGTTTTTTTGTTTGTTTTGTTTGGGCTTTTTGGTGTTTTTATTTTTGGGGGGGGGTTGTTGTTTTTTGTTTGTTGAGATAGAAGGGAAGAGGATGAGGTAAATCAGCAGCATAGCCTTATGAAGGAAAGGGGTTGAAGCTAGGGCTGTATCTGACATGTTCAGTGTTTGTGAACGAAGTTATTAAATTTATTCCAGGTACAAACTTAACTTGCAGCAGGAAGTAAAGTTACTTTGAAGGGGGTAGAAATCTGAGAAATACTAATGTGTGTTAAGTTCACATAAATCATGTCCCATGGAGGCAATGTAAAATTGGATAAGTTGCGACCTCAGGGGTTGGTAAGTGTGCAGTGCAACTTCATTGAAGTTATGCCCAGAGTGCCATACAACCATTTAGAAGTGGAATGGCCCAGTAAGAACCAGGGTCTGTTGTTCTGCAGTTCTTCTGTAGAATTGCTCTGACTAATCTGTTCACTTCCTCAGAGACAAATATTGAGCAATAGCAATTCATTGTATTGAGAGCTTTCCTGGTATTATCCACATTTCAGGATACTGTAATTCAGTTTTTTACCTCCTGGACTGCAAATGAAATTAGCCAGGTAAGAAAGCGTCCTTGAAAACAAAAAGTTTAAGTAGTATATAATAATCAGCCATTCAAAAAACAGCTTACATTTACATTCTTGAGAATGCAAATTTGATCTTTGGAGATGAATGGATGTCATTGGTGCTAATATTTTCCTCTTTTTCTATTTCTTCTCTTTGTCTCTTTGTAGACCAGGAATTTTTCTCATATGTTGCCTAGAAGTGGAAACCCTGGCTATATCACTGAAGCACCACTGTTGATTGCAAACAGTGGTGCCATGAAACATGTATCCTTTTTCTGCTATGAGTTTTTGTTTATCATTGTTTTTTTTTTTTTTTTTTTATTTCTGGTACTTCACTGTCTGGACTTCTTTAGTGTCCTGATAGGGATAAGGAGGAATATGGGGTGAGTGGATTGTTATACACAAGATGAGTGTTGTATGTTGTCTGTTCGTACTTTTGTTGGGCTTCTTGATGTGCAGTCTGTCAGATGAGCATATTAAGGAGTGAAAGTGATGGAAGTTGTTCACGGTTCCTCAGACACACAGTACAGTTTGGAAGGAATATGAGAACTGGCTGCAAAATCAGGTAACAACACACTCTGCAGTCATCCTTTCTGACAGTTGGAAGTTGTGGACTTGATTTTCTGTAGTCTCTCATGTACTGCTGTGGAGCCTAGGTCCTTCCCTGAGGTCACCAACGGCTCTCTACAGATCTTTCAGATACTTCTAAGAGAACTTGAATATAGGAAGGATGGTGGACTGCTAGAATAATCTGAACATTGAAGGTCTTCTGAGACTTTTTGAGGCTCTAGTCTGGCAATATGTCTTGGGCAAGAGTAGAGTTGAGGCGTGAATCTTATAAAAGTGGTTGTTTTGATGATTTGGATCATTCTTTTGACAGGGCAAGCGTAGGACTGCTGATGCAATAAGGTAGCTAAAGAGCTGTCAGTTTTCCTTATTATCCCTGCCACATTTTTCTCCTTTCTCATTGCAGAGAGGATTGAAACTGCTTCTGTTTAATACCAATACTTGTTGACTCATTATAAGAGCAGAAGAAATACTTATTGCAAAGAAAGGATGTTGATAGTGGTTTCAGTTTGTTTTTTTTTTGTCCTGGAAATCACTTTCTTAAAGGTCTTCTCATTTCCAGCCTATCCCCAATACTGGAAGACAGTAACTGTAGTTATCTGCAGCAGAAGTTATTCAAGGCTTTTCAGGGGATGAACGGAACAGAAGACTTTGCTATAACAGGCAGTGCTCATTCAACCCAGGCAGAAGAGTGGATGACCATTCTGATTCAGAACTGCAGTGTGCCGGTAACACGAATGCAAAAAGACCATCTGTAGATATTTTTTCTTTCATATCTTTGTATTGCCCCAGGGAGGTGGGGGTATCTGGACTTTTTTTGTATAATGATCCTATGACTCTCAGGGGTCTTAATACATGAAAGCAGTCATTGTGGTCCATATTATTAGAGTACTTAACAAAAAAAACCTCAACTCAACAAACCCTGACTGATTTCCTATCTCTTGAATCCTGATCCTGCTATTTAAATGAGCAAAAAGAGTTAAATACTGAATCCAGTGTTATATTATATAGTTTTCTGACAGCCTTTTGGTACTGATAGTAGCTGGCTGCTTCCTATTAATTATTGTTATAATCCTTTCTGCTTTTCCAGAATAGGGAATATTTTTGTAGGGATATTTATATCCTATTATATTACCTAATAAGGTTAAAGTTTGTGAGCCAACTGTATTGTAATAATTGTTAATCTGTGGGGGCATGGCTAAGTGGAATGTGAAATCCAAGAGGTAAAGCTGAGACAAATTCTAATTGGAACTGAGATGACAGTGAGATGGATGTAGCTCCAAAATGAGTGGTTTGACCTGACCAGAAGTTACGGAGATAGTGCTGAAGTGATTGATTCGGGTTCTGTGACCTATATTATCCAAAATATTAGACTTTGGCCATAATGGTCCTTTATCACTTTTAAAATACAATATTAAATTGATTAGGATATATTTTATTTTCAGGCTGTGAATTGCACTTCCTGTTGTATGGTTCCTGTCACCCTGGAGATACAGATATTGTGGACTAAAGTGGGCCTCCTATCCAACCCACAAGCTCAAGTACTGGGTGCGCGGCACTTCTACCAGTGTCAGCCTCTCAAGGTAGGGAATTAAAACCTCTCTCTAACACACAGAGGTAATTAAAGGGGGTTTACAGGTTATTTAAAAACCAAGGAATTAAATGGTCTTGAAACTAAGGAAGTTGATATTTGTTGAATTTTAGCAGTTGTCTGCTGCAATGGTAGCCTTCTATAGAGGAAGGTTGTTTTGTGGTCTTTTCAGTACTGTCCTTGCTCAGTTGCATAACTGGAAAAGATACCTTCTTTCCAACCTTAAACCACTTTCTGCCACTTAAAGACTCAATCTTTAAACTTTCAGTTATGGTTGGTATAAAGTTGTAGTTACAAACATCCCGTAGCCCCATTCAGTTGTCTCTTAAACCCTTGATATGGAAGTTGTGTTGAGTAATATTTCACAGACTCCACAGAATGCTGATAATCTGTGCAAGAAGATATTTCTGTTCCTTTAGAGCTTCTGAAATCGCCAACAGGTAGCTGAGGAAGTGACTAATGCTGATGGCAGCATATTTGGAAAACTGGGGAGGAAGGCTGTGAGCCATAAAGAGGGTATTCAAGGCCAGGTTGGACGGAGTTCTGAACAACCTGATCTAGTGGAAGGCATCCTTGCGCATCATAGCTTGAACTAGGTGATCTTTAAATATCCCTTCCAGCCCAGAGCATTCTGTGATTCTGTGGTGTCAGCAGGAATGTGTCAGCTAACATGTCTACAGAGGACAATGAGCAGTCTTTTTCAAGCATGTGTCAGTGGATCCCATTGTGATTTTTTTTTTTTGACATCACATAGTCTTTTGGGCAGCAGAAATATTTCAAGGCTTACACTTCTCTGTAAGGGCTTTAGGGGGAGCAGCTGACACCTGCCCAGGCATCTTCATGGCTGTGAGGTATGACATGGAAAGTATCTGCCTGATCTGTTAACACTCTTTGAATTTCAGACTCTGTCTAAATTAGATTTTACCCAGTTGTTTGAATGCATTTCGTGGTACCTTTCTGTTCTTCCTTCTTGCAAAATACATGAAGAGAAGAGGATGGGAAGATGTTAAACATGTAAAACTCATATTGCCCTGAGGCAAACTGATACCCCCACCCCATAAAAATATGTTTTAAATCACCTGTTACATGGCTTCATGAGCAAAACTTCTGTCTGAGGAAGAAGACTTGCATTCCTAGTAAAAGTGCAGGGTGCAAATCCCTCCGGATTTGCTAATCAAGAAGAATGAGATTCAGATTTGATTTGCTTGAGCAACTAATGCTAATTACTTTGGACCTTTGAGGTATATTGCAAAGCTAATTATAAGAAGGCAAGTTTCTGGCAGCAAAAAAAACCCCATGCCGTTAAAATCAGTACTGACTTCATTAGTGACATCACAAATCCACAAATTAGGATTGTTACTAAAGACGTTTTAGGAAAGGACCAACGTGGTCTATAGCAAGCAGTTATGAATTGCAGCTATTGGTAAGCATACTAGGCTGCACGTTACTTTCAAATTATGTCACTTCCCAGCTTTAGCCTACAGATTCTCTGAGAACTCTCCTTTAGTTCCTTTAATATTCTTCAGAAAAGCCTTTTTTTATTTAGACAACACTGCGTCACTGGAAAGTTGCCTAAGTAACTGACCAGAAAACAGAGAACCCAGGGAAGACATCCCGATTTCCACACCTATCCACAATATCTAATCAAAGTTGTATTTGGACTTCATGAAAATACAGGACATTTTAAAATTATGTAGAGCTCTGTAAAAGCATGCCAGAAGTTGCTGATTTTTGCTTTCTCCCAGCTGTTCGAGAGGGATTGTGTATGGAGTTTTTTTTCCCTGCACTAATCTCTCTGATTTTAAGGCAGGTTTTGAAGTCCAGACACTTAAATCAATCATCTTGAGGCTTCTTGTTGACTAGGGCAACTTGGCCTATCGTCTGTTTACTCATTGATAGGAGAACTTACATCCATCAGAAGTGTTGGGGAAATTCTACTTGTAACTGCTCGGCAGTGGTGAGTTGTGCAGGACTGATCTGGCGTGGAGGGCAAGAAGGTGTTTAAGTGCCTGGAGGCAGGAATGTTAGGACACCTTGCAAGTGAGCGAAGTCTCCAGGTGATGAGAGAAGAAATAGCCTCAGCATTGTCTTGTAGCCATTCTGGAATGGGAACTGCTCAGGGGCCACCTTTGGGCAGCAGAGCAGGCTTGGGGGATGGACCCACAGCTGGCTAAGTGGCCCATGCTGATCCTCTCAGGGCTGGTGCTGCAGATGCAAAGGTGCACAAGGAATCTGCTCATGATGCCTCTTTGCAGACTCCTTGTAGAACCAAGACTGTTCTCAATGCATTGTCCATTTTATTTTTCTTTTTTATTTAAGCATAGAATTTAAGCTTTATTTAAGCTGGAATTTTTTAAATTTCCCTTGAGGGATACCACAAAAATTCCCCAATAGGAGTCGCAGTATTTTTGTCTTTAGAGTCATGAAGTCTGTCTTGCAGATTTTTTGAATGCTTCCTACAGAATTTTGCTCTGAAGGCAATCTTTGAAATTCATCTCAGGGAAGTGATTGAGGTGATAATTTCACAGGTTGGCTAAACCAGTGCAAGCACAGAAGGTATGCTGCCAGTAAATGCCCTCTCAATGTTAGCACATAGAGCTGGGAAGTGGGGCAGGGAGTGAGGTTGCTGTCTTGGCAGCAGTATGGTCTTAAATCAGCCCAAGGTAGCCATGAAACTCCATGTAGTTCAAAGAGCTAGTGTATTAGTTTTCTTGCAGCATTCCGTTAAAACAGACAAGAACTGAGGCCTTAAAGGTTCAGTCCTCTGTGTGGTCTTCACTGATCTGTCTCCTTCCTGAAACAACATCCTAAAATGTGAGCAATAAATTATTCTATCGGGTCTCTGCTTTAGTTTATTGACATTTATTAATAGGATTGCGTCTTGTGGCAGTTCTTTCTGGTAGCAAGCACTTGTCCAAAGAGCCAAATGACCTTTTATAAAAAATAAAGCTAGCTTTATTTTTATAAAGCTTATTACTAACTAGCTGGTATGTCTTTCCTCAGAGTAAAAGGCTTACTGTAGCAGAGCTTGAGTCACTGCTGCCATTTTGGAAATCTCTAGCTTACAATGCACAGTAGCTACTGATCTTTACTACACCTTCAATTTACCTGTGAACTATTAATTTTGGGAAAGAGGGCTTACTCCTCTGAAAACTTGGGACACTTAACTCTTACCATCCCAAAGGCATCATGCTTGCCAGTCATCTACAGTGAGACCCTGTTAGAAAATTGAGGAGGGTGCCTTTTGTGGAGGGTGCCTTCCGCTATATAATGCCTTTTGTATTAAGACTGCTAAATTCTCCTTGCTTCCCTTCTTGTTGCAGTTTCTAAACATGAGCATGGTACCTGTGACAACTGTTGTTACCTTCACCGACATGACGGATTGGCCAGAACCTCCACGAGGCCAGCCCCAAATGCACTGGAAACTCCCATTTGACATCTTTTTCCCATTCAAGGTAGCCCTGAATGTAGAAAGAAGTTACAGAAGTGATCTGGCTGGGTATTTATTGTTGATTCTAATAATGTCTAGTATTTTCTGCTTTTGAAATAGATGGAGCCTGTATTTAAACAGTGAGTGAATTGATATAGTCAGGATATCATCCAGATGATGGACTTTTGTTATCAGGTTTTTATACCGTTTCTCTGATATCTGTGTGCCTTCTGTTCTTGGATTAAGCCATGTGGACTGCTTGTTCTCTCATGTCCTGTTCTCTGTATGTGAACCTCGCTGCAGTGACACACTTGAGAAATGTAGAGATCCAGGGACATGGCATTAATGAAGAACAAGGAAGAGAACGTTAAAACTATTATTCCATATCCCCAGAAACCAAGAATGCTCTTTAAACCAAGGAGTGTGGAGAGAGAAGCAAAGTTCAATCAAAGCATTCTGGAGCTGCTTTCAGTTAGCTCCCTGTTGGAGAAGCATCTGATTTTTCGATATGGAACTAACTGAACATTTAAAATACAGGAGCTCTCCCAGGTGGCCTGAATTCTTATTTTATGAGTAGACACGTGTGCCAGTCACCACTAACCCGGCCTTGTTAAATGACGACCACCACACCTCTGTGACATTTTTTGAATCTTGCTTTTCTGTGTCTTTTCAAATACAGATATTCAATTGCAATTTTCATGGTTTTTCATCTGCCTTTTTTGAGGCAGTAGGTCTGTTTTTACACTGTCCGAGTGAAGACGATCTTTACTAGGTAATTTTTAAAGTTCGTTCCTCGTTTTTTTGGAGAACGTGATTTTGGATTTCAAAGCAGGAGCAATTGTAGAAGCCGCGGGCGGGGCGGGGCCGGAAGCGACGTGCTGCGGCGGTGCCTGAGGCAGCGGGGAGCCGGGCCGCGCCGTGCAGAGCCAGGNCGGAGGTGGCAGAGGCGACGCGGGGGTTCCATCGCGGAGGGGCGGTCCCGTGCTGGGTTGTGCCCCCCGTTCGTCGGTGCTGCCCGTTCCCCTTCCGCGGGGAGAACCGGGAGCGGCTGCTGTGTCGCTCGTGGTAGAAGGTTGAGGGCTCCGGAGGGAAAGGAGAAGGGAACTCAGCCTTAGAACTGGCGGGGTGCACCCGCTGTACACGGGTGTACACGTTCGGGGCCGCTTTTTCTCGGCGGTCTCAGAGCGTAACTGCTGCAGGGGGTTACCGGTAGTGTGAAATCGCAGTTTGATCCCCTGCCAGCGCCAGACGAACTGGTAAGAGCTGCACGGGCCTCATCCATCCGGCGATCTGTGAGAGCAGAGCTGTTGCTCCTCTTGAGGTTTCTTTTTCCTTGCCGGTTTCTTGTGCCTGCTTAAAAGATTTCTCCATGCCATGCCCAAAGGAAATATTTAAACCCTCCTGACACTTGCATGACAGCTAACAGTCACTCCCTAGGTTTTGACCCGACTTTGTGATAAGCCTGTGTTCTTCACATACTGTTTCTTCACAGTAGACAGAACAGGATCAGATTAGAGGGTTTTTTTAAGTAACCTGATAGCCCTCTGGAAAGAGTAATCAAGCTCTAGATAATGGACACTCAAGCAAAGCTTACATGGTTTACCAAAATTATTTGACAACTGTTTCTATACTACGAGGTCAAGAGTTTTATTTTTTTCAGATGAAAAATAACTCAAATACTTCCATATGCTTATAAAAATTTTCCACGTGCTTACACCTGCTGACACTGTACCCTAAAATTGATGGATACTTGGAGTGTTTATCTTCCTCTTCCCAGATTTGCTCTTGAGGATACTGAGAAGAAATTTACAAAGGGTTAAAATAAACTTTTCTTCTTTTCTGCTCTGTAATTTAGTCATTTCGGAAACGGTATTACCTGCTCCATATTTGTGTCAGTGAATTTTTTTTTGTTGTGTAAACTGCTTTGCTGATTTATTTTATTGCTGTATTTCCTTGCTCTTCTAGGCTGTTTTGTCACAATTGTTGTAAAAATTGTGTTCAATGGCAAAGTAAGCATCTTTCAGGCTTAGCTTTAATGAGGAGAGTATTCAGCTAGTTTTGATTGCTTTCTTGTCCTACCCAAGTACTTTATCTGGGCATCTGACAGATTGCTGTTCTACCTGTGAGTTTTGTTTTATTTTATTTGTTTACCTGAGTGATGTCTGGCAATTGTACAGCCTTCATTTGATATATTTAGGGAAACTGGAACAGAACTGGGATGCTAGTTGTATCATCTTTATCTTAACACCTGGTTAAGCAACCTGATGTTTTGCTGCTCAGTGCTCAAAACAGGTGGTAGAAGAAAGTAGCAAGATTTGAATGAGGAAAGAGTAAAGAGACGTTGGGAGGAAGGAAATGCTTGAAAGATGCTAATTAATCCTATCTTGAGGTTTATTAGTGGTTTGATCATGCTTGATTAAATTAACCTGTCCTAATGTTCCTCACTTAGAAAGTTTGATTAAAGCAGCTACTCTGTGATTTTTTTTTTGCCTTTTTAATTAGCTGGGGAGTAAAATATTTGCACAGAAATGTACTTGTGTTTCTTGCAATTATGTCTAGGATGCCGGTAGGTGGACTGAAGCATGTGTGCCTACACATATGGTTATTGCCATCAGGACAGTTCCGTGCTTTTTCTTGAAGATGGAAGTCTCTTTAGGGTTACTGAAGGTTCACTACCTTTAACTGTGTGAAGCCCCAGTTTTACATTGCTCACTTTTTCGTATGCATGCAAAGTACACTGAGGTAAGTAACTGCTGACCATGTAGGAAATATAGGATTGCCTGCCACTAACAAGGGTCCTTCCATAAGAACTACTGGTTTCATGTGGCAAATGAAGGTACTGATTTATTTTGTATGCATTTTCTCTTACCAATTTGACATCTATTCGAGTATCTGAAAAAGAAAAGCAGCTTCTCAGTATCTGCGGTGGTTATGGGGAACCTGTTGCTTTTTATTTGGAAGCACATTTAAAAGAAGTTGCACATACTAAAAATTGGCCAGGTGAGCTTAATTGGGAGCATTTCCATTTCTAGTTAGCTATTCAAAATGAATTCACAGAATATTCTGTGTTGTAAGGGACCTACAAGGATCAGCAAAGCCCGCCTCCTGAAAGGCTTGACTTTTTATAAAAAAAAGGCTTGTGTTAATATAAATCAACTGTTATATACCTTTAAACACTGTTCCGTTTTTTTTTTGTGAGTGACCAACATTCTGGTGTTGTCATTGGTTTTATTCTGCGATTGCTAATAATTGGAGTGGGGCGGAGGAGAGAGCAGGGCTTATATGCATTATGATGGTTAAACCAAATTCAACTTCTGGCAAAATAAAAATCTCCAAATAATCTTCTAACAAAATGATGACCTTATTTTTGGGGTATGGCTTTTTTGTTTGTTTGGGGTTTTTTGGGGGGAGAAGGATGGGGAGGATCTTGTGATTTTGATATTTTTTCTTCTTTTTAGCGGGAGCTGGGGGAGTTATTTTGAGAGAGTGATATGTTAATGTCAGATAATTGTGAGTTGGATTTTCTGTTAATTCTTGGGACACTGAAGTTTTTCCAAATGTCTTGAACTCCAATTCCTACCACTTGAATATTTTTCATTCTTTGTGAAGTTTTCTCCACAATTTTGAGACCTTCATTTAAAATTGTTTCCTGATCCCCGAAGGTGATGTTAACAATTCTAAAAAACAAAACTAAACTAAAAAATAAAAAGCCCCCAAACAAATTAACAAAAATAGCCCACAGAACAGCTCCCTTGCAATAGTACGGGAATTGATACTGTTGGAATTTGTTTGAATTCTAATAGGAACATAACAGTGATAATATAACATAGGTGAGGACAGAAAACAGTATAACTAGTGTCTGAGTTAAACTGGGGGACTGCTCTGGATTTTGTGGTGTCTTTGAAGATGAAGAGCTGTAGATTTGTGCTGTCTACCAATTGCAGTGATGAGTGCTTGAAGATAACACTGAGTTGGGCAGGAGTGTTTACCTGCTGTTGTGCAGGAAGGCTCTCCAGAAGGATCTGGACAGGCTGGATTGATGGGCCAAGGCCAGTGGTATGAGGGTCAACAAGGTGAAGTGCTGGTCCTGCCCGTGGGTTAACAACAACCCCATGGAGTGCTCCAGGCTGGGGGAAGAATGACAGGGAAGTGCCCAGCGGGAAACGACCCAGATGTGCTGGTCAGCTGGCTGAATATGAGCCCAGGTGACGAAGAACACCAATGGCACCTGGCTTGTATAGCCATGGTGTGGCCACATGCCCAGAGCAGTGACCATTGCCCTTTACTGGGCACTGGTGAGGCCTGCAGCTTTAATCCTGAAGTCAGTTTTGGGGCCCTTCACTGTAAGAAGGACAGTGAGGGGCTAGAGTGTGTCCAGAGAAGGGAGTGGAGCTGGGGAAGGGTGTGGAGCACAAGTCTCATGAGGAGCAGCTTTGGTAGCTGAGGGGGTTCAGCCTGAAGAGAACGAGGCTCAGGGGAAACCTTCTTGCTCTATACAACTTCCTGACAGGAGGATGCAGCCAGGTGGGAGTCTGGCTCTGTTCCCCAGGAGCCAGTGACAGGATGAGAGGAAATGGCCTCAGGAAGCACCAAGGGAGGTTTAGGTTGGATATTCAGAAAAACATCTTCACAGAAAGGGTGGTCAGGCACTGGCACCCTTTCACTGCTCACAGCAGTGGTAGAGTCACCATTCCTGGAGGGATCTAAAACACCCGGCAGTGCCCGTGGCAGCTGGCAGTGCTCTTCCTGGCTGCGTAGATGTGACACTTCGGGTTGGGTTAGGTGCCACCATGGTTGCGGATTGGCTGCATCCAAGGCCACTGCAGGCAGGGGTTGGTGGGCTTGGTGGCATTGGTTTGTGGCTGGACTCAGTGATCTTAAAGGTGTTTTCCGAATTCCTAAACTTGTGCGGTTCACACCTACTGTGTGCAGTTGTAGCACCATAACATAAGGAAGATCCAGAGCTATTGGAGAGCATCCAAAAGAGGGCTACACAAAGATGGTGACGGGTCTCCAGGGAAAGCCATACAAGGAGCTGTGGAGGGCGCTTGGCTTGTTCAGTCTGAAGGAGTCTGAGGGGAGAGCTCATTGCACTCTGCAGCTTCCCCCAAGGGGCAGTGGAGAGGCAAGGCAATGACCTCTGCTCTTTGAGGCCAGTGACAGGACCTGAGGAAACTGCTGGAGCTGTGTCAAGGGAGGTTTAGGCTGGACATCAGGAAAAGGTTCTTCCTCTAGAGGGTGGTCAGACACTGGTCATGGGCCCAAGGCTGACAGAGCTCAAGGAGCTTTTGGACAACTCAGGCATGTGGTGTGATGTTTGGAGCTGTCCTGTGCAGGGCCAGGAGCTGGATTTGATGATCCCTCTGGGTCCTTCAGTGCTCAGGATAAATTACTCTGATTCTCTTAATTTAGAAGTGAATTCAGATGGGATATGGGAGGTAAGTGGAGAGCAAAGCCAGCACTCTTGCATTTGTGGATAGGTTTGGACTGCAGGGGAGAAAAGAAAGGATGTAAACGGCATAGGAAGTTAAAGCCACTCACAGAAGATTGGCTGCAGATCCCTTTCATCTGCTGTGCACCAGACTGCAAACGTGTGAGAGCGAGGAGAATCCAGGTTAGGGGAGGCCGCTGTGGGAGATGGCTCAGCAGCTTGTGCTTTGGGTAGGGCTGTCTGAACTAGTCTGGGGCTAGACAAAACAGTTGTTAAGGCTGTAGCTTACAAAGGGCAGGATTCTGTGCTGCAACGTGGAGTGGAATTACATCATCTGCCGGGAGCGCGGGCGCGGGCGGCGGCCGGCGACGTGACGTGGCTGTGCNAGGGCCCGGCCCGCGCCGGCCGCCGGCGCTGCTGCTGCACAGCCGCTCTTGTGCTGCGGAGCCGCCCGATAGACTGCATCTGGCAAAGCGGAGCGACACGCAGCTCCTGCAGGTACTGCCCTGCCAGGCGCTCGGGAGGGTGCCGAGGCCGGGACAAGGCGCTGCTCTGCCGCGCCCGGCGGTGCTGCCGTGACCGCGCGGTGCTGCGGGGATGCGTTCGTGACGGAAAGGAGCCACGTGGTACTTGCTGCTTGGAATTGCCGCTTCTCTGTGCGTATACCATCCGCAGAACCCGCGTGAATCCATTTGCGGGCTGCTCTAAAGACAGTTATTTAAAGTTTTCCTGTGTTTTAGTCAGTTCTTCTGAACTGGCTTCCCTCTGGGAATGTTTCTAGGCTTAAAGTTGGCACGAAGAGCTGCAGATCGATTTTTTTTTTTCCCTTGCAGAAGTTGCAGTTGGTAAGGCAATGAAGCGGTTTAAATAGTAAAAGCCTCTGAATGTTACAGAGGACTTAAAATCTGTGTTGTGGGACTTACTTAATAGAAATTGTGTGCATTTCCTTTGAACTTGATTTATCACTGTTTCTGTGCTTAAGTGTTTTGCAAAATAGTTTTATCGATCAGAGTTTGACTTGCAGATTTTTTTCCACTTTTGGAATGTCTTAACACTCAGATATGTGCCTTTATATCTAAAACTGTGAAAACAGTTTATTTAGTTAAATTTTATTAATTCACTGCAAGTAATTGTGAACGTGCTATGGCTCTGCAGCCAATAGACTGAACAGTGTTACAGACTCTGTTTATTCAAGGCACAAGTTTTAGGATTTGAGATCACTGATTGCTTTGGAAGGTAACTTAAGTCTCTACACTGATCTGAAACAGCATCTAAATGACCTGTGCTACTTAACAGCTGTTTTTATGATAATAAATACATGAAAACTAGGTCATGGTATTGCTTTCTATGAGCAATAATATAAGGATAACTTACATTATTTAAAGCGATAATAGGAAAAATGGTATTTTTACAGGTCATGTTTGGAGACTAGTTTGGAAGAATTAGGTTTTTCTAGTAGTGGAAAAAAATGTTAAGCTGATACTAGGAGGAATACCTGAATAATGCATTTTGCCTTTTTTTTATTGCTTCCTCCAAGTAAGGCAGGAAGGTTTTATTTTTTAAAAAATTGTATTTAATTATACACCTTTTTTTATTTGTCATTGAATGTCAGAACCCTTCCAGCTATGGGAGTGGAATGGAAAATGAGGATTGAAATTAACTTTAAATCCTTGATTGAGTGAGAGGAGAGAAAGGAGCTTGATTAGCCTGAAAGAAAGCCAGTTTACATCATACCGTAAACTGTGCTCTGTCTGTGCTTTCTGGCAACATCCATTTCCATTTCACATACTGATGCCTGCTGCTGTTTTAAACTCTGTTTTCTTGTTAACTTGGTCTCCTTGCCTTTTCTCACAAGCTAGTTTCAAAAACATGCTATTTTTTCTAATCTTTTTCCTTCAAAAGATCTACACTGTCTGACACTTCTCACCCTTCACTGTCTGCCTGCTTTTAGCAAAGTTGTCTCCGGCAAAGGGAAACAAGAGACAGTCTTCCAGAAGGACGAGGTTGCTCTTAGTTGCGAGAATGTGAAGTGGTTTTCCAGCAGATCAGTAGGTGCAGCCAAGGGTGTGGCACAGTTTGGTCTGGCCAGTGGGGCTCTGTATTCTCTGAGAGCAAAGCGCCAGGTGGGGGTTATCACTACAGCAGGAGCTGAAGGTCTGGCAGGAGAGGTACGAGGAAGTGTCTGGAGGTGAAACTTCAGCTAGTGTGCCTGTTTCTGTCCTTTAAGGGTCATAGTCTGTACAGGGAGTTGAAGGGGATCGAGCAGTTCCACTCAGGGTCTTTGTGGTGGAAGGGGTTCAGGATAAAGAACCTGGTGTTTGCCAGCTGGTGTCAGGAGCTTCTGGATCTTGAGCAGCTCTCTGAAACCCAGCTAAGACCCTCTTGAGAAGACGGTGTCTAACAGAAGAGGTCGAGGGGAACTTCAGGGTGGAAGGCTGAAACACAAATAGTTGGAATTTTGCAACCTTGGAGGCAGGCGCATGAGGTGCCTGGTAAGGGTTCAAAGGGGGAATATCTAGGTAATACTGTTCCCTGGCCTCTTTAAGCTTACCCTGTTACGAGAACAAAACTTTGACTACTTGCTTAGTTGCATGATCTGCCCAGACTCCTTTGTCTATCTCATCCTGGCAGTGGCCAATATTGTCATTTCACATGAAATACAGAACTGGAGGGACATTGCAGATTAATATTATTAAAATGCCATGCAACGTAAGCTTCACTAGACAAAACAGGAGGAACATTATATGCTGGTGGCTGCCTTATCTAGTGTAGAGGTGTATATTTTGGTAAGGATTGTAATGAGGAATAATAATACACTGAGGCAGGGTAATGGGGCCTCTTCAAGTGTTCATGTACATGTATGCAAGATCTGTCAGTGCTGTAAGTGTTCTGGTATTTGTAATAGCAGTTTTCCAGTGCAGTTACTGTAAGGTCTCCTTGTCCTCTTTTCAATGCTTTCTGCGTACCATAGTTTGTGCAGTTTTGTTTGCTTTATTTCAATGGTGCTGGAAAATGGATTGAGAGTAAGTAAAGGAAGCAAAGTTTTGTAAAAGGGAAAGGAGAGGTTTTGTGGTTTAAATACTGTCTGGGAGAACTGGATTCTTCTTAATCTCGTTTGTTCCCGTGGTGAGACAAGGTGCATTACTTGAACTAGACCTGTCATAGGAAATGGCTAATTGTGTATCCCTTGTTTGCTGTGTACTTGTTCTAGTGAATTTCAGAGTTAGAAGAATCCTGAGTGTTTTCAGGTTCCATCAAGGGAAACTAATGCCAAGTGCTTGGAAATTTGTGTCCTTACTTGTAATCGTGGATAAGATCATGTAGTTTGATAGTGCTCAGGGAAAAGTGAATGAGCATATTTCCTATATTGAATAGGGCTGAGATTCATGAGAAGTCTAGTAGATGCTCTGTTGCGAGGTGTACAGAGAAGTCTCTATGATACAACCTCTCCACTTTTTTCTTTTTCTTCCAGGCTTCTCCATGAAAAGAATTTTACTTTTATCCATTGTAGGTATACTCACCAATAGTCTTTTCCCTTCTCAGGGAGCCATGTTTTATTCTTTACCTTTAATAAAGATCTGGCAGCAGGTAAGGAAGAGGGGCCTTCAGTTCTTCTGTATCGTACTCCGTGTGCAAATTCTGTGAAATGGAGAGCGGGCACGAGGAAATTGTATTAAGATGGTACTGGAAAAGAGGAGTTGGACTGGGGTAGTGGGCGAGGAGAGAAATATAGATGGAGAGTCATTGCTGTTTAACCAGTTTTCCCCCTTCCTCCCTTCGTTTTAACTTGCAGATATCCTTGATTTGCAGAAGGCATCTCAAAATGTTGTGTCGAGCAGCTCTGAGCCCTCTTGTCCGTTCCCCTGGATGGTGCTTTGTGTCACAGCCACATGCCATCGCAGCCATTTCCCGTTTATGTATGTATGAGAGAAAGCACACATTTCTAAAATGTTGGTCAGTATGTGTCTGGGCATGCCTCTGCTCTTTCCTGTGTTGAAAGGAAAATCATCTCATTAACATCATTCAAAACTTACAACCTCTGAAGTGAACTGTAGTTAAAGCTCTACTTTCTCAATGTTACTTTCTCCCTTAACTCAATAATATTCTGCTGGGTGTCTGTGTATTTTTCATTCTGACATATATTTCCAGAAAAAAAAAAAAAGTTGTAGAAGTACTGCTGCTGTAAAAGGTCTTTTTTTCAACTTCATATATTCCTGGAAAACAGGATCAGATTGTGGCTGCTCCCCAATCTGCATTTTCACATGTCTTGAGTAAAGCAAAGAGCAAAACTCAAATTTACTTGGATTAAATTCAAGCGGAAAGATGCATGCAGGAAATCCGAGTGTAAATACATCGGTGCTCTGTAAATACATCTTCCCTGAAAACCTAATTTAAGAGAACCATTCAGTGTCTGCTTGATTAGTGGTCTGAAATACAAAAGGGAAGGATAGATAAACTTTATTAGATCAAGAGAGTAGCTGTTTACCATTGCATGCAAGATTAATTTCCCATTGGTCTGTGTATTAACAGTTCTCTTTTATTATATGAATTAGATGTTAAAATCCTGAAAATCCTAAATTTATTTATGAGCTACAGCTCTGTTGACTTGTGTATTTGCGATATTTCTAAATATTCCTCATTTTCTGAAGTCAGTAATTTTCACAGTGCTACCTACCCATGAGAAGTTCATTCCCAAGTATTGATAGTATCCAGTAGTGGAGCAACTCATGTCGCTTCATCAGTTGTTAACTAAAGCTGGATTCATCATTTATCACGGGGATTTTTTTTTTGTTTTTTTTTTTTGGTTTTTTTTTGGTTTTTTTTGTTGTTTTTTTTTTTTTTTTTTGTTTTTTTTTTTTTTTTTTTTTTTTTTTTTTTTTTTTTTTTTTTTTTTTTTTTTTTTTTTTTTTCCTTTTTTTTTTTTTTTTTTTCTCATT
>WEZZ01008203.1:37556-48038 GCA_013400585.1 Chloropsis cyanopogon | reverse complement strand
TAGAGTATGAAATCATAACTTCCAAATAATCAAAGACAAATACAGACCGTAAGTGGTTCTACTGAAGCAAATTCTTACAATCACTGGTAGAAGGAAAAAAAACTTTGTGATTTTATGAGAAGTTGAACACAAAAATACAATTTAATCAATAATGTGAATATCTAGACCCCTGATAACGAATGAAAGCAACAATAACATTCTTTACTATATTAACACTTTGTTACCATGATGTAGTCCTCCACTGCAGAATTCAGGAAATAAAATCTTACTGTCAATATATGCTGCACTTTTATTACAATTTTGTTTTATATATCCTAGAAGAGAAAACATCTTCTTGAAGTTCTATTTTAGTCTTTATACATCTCAGGAGAATTTAAGCCTGGCCACCTATTTACATTACAGTACTACTGATGTACAATTTTTTTAAAATGAGATTGTAATCCATATAGAGGCATTTCAATTTTATCTTTATCTCTTAGATGTTAAATATTGTGGCTTGCTGTCCAAAATATCACTTTAGCCTGCAGACTTGCAAAGTTTAAATAATTCAAAAATTAAAATAGCAGATATTCAATTAGAGAATTATAATTAAAAATGTGAGGGAATAAAGATCCTTTTCTGATTTCTTAATCAAAACTTTGCTAAAATAGAAGCCAGCAATACCCAATATAAAAGGGACAAGTAAGAAAAAAAAACTAAGAGCAAAATAACCCACAATTCTCTAAGAAATGAGAAGCAAAATACCAAATCCAAACATAACCAACTGACTGATAGAGAAAATATTCCTGAGGATTTGAGCAGGTGGAGGTTGTTTCAAAGAACTACCATATCATCCATGCATTATAAATTGCACTGGGGATAGTTGTATATGCTTAAAAGCACTGACCTGAAGATTGCCAAGTGCCTATTTCTACTTTCATTTAAATACACAGGGTTTTTTAAATAATATAATTGTATAGACTTACAATGCATTAGAGCATAAACACTTCCAATTTACATCTACACATTATATTTGTTTATTCCATACTATCTTGTCTCCCTCTAGTGGCTGGCTCTCACACACATGGGCTTCTACCTGGATTCAGCCCTGCAGAATCACGGGGTAATTCAGGCTGGAAAGGACCTCAGGAGGTCCCTAGTCCAAGCTCCCCCTCAAAGAATTTCTGGTTGGCCTTGGTAGAAACATTCATCACCAGCTCTCTGCAATCAAGGTAAAGGCTCACTCTTGAATCAGACTCAGGAACCTCCTAAGATCATTCGGAAAAGAAATCAAAGAGCCAGGAAAATAAAGTCACTGGAACTATCATTTGAGATGTATCATCATCCCAAAGTTTCATTGTTTTTCAGTTGAGTAGCAGACATATTTCTTAGCATGTTGATGCAGTATATGGCTGTCACTTTATCTGTCCTCAGTTTCATACATGACCACCATGTGTGGAAGAAACATGTAGAATCTACCAATGATCAACTGAAGTTCAAAAGCTTCATCGTGAAGGGTTTGCTTCTTTACCAATAACAGACTCTGAGCAAGGCTGAATTTGAGTGAACTTTCCTTTTCCTTCTTCCAGCAAAACATCTGTCATGAGGACCTTCACTAGCAAGAAGGAATGAAGATGCCTACCTCAGACAACCAGAAAACAACCTGCTCCTTGCCATTTCAATTAACTGTGATAGAAAACAACATGCCCTATGAAACTACAGCATGTTTATATGGAAGACTGAGTCAGGATGAATAAGAGGCTTTGCTAGCCTGAGTGCCGCCACATCTCTTTCTTTAGAGTCCTAGAACACAGGGGATAAAGAGACGTGTCACATTTTCCATAAGAAGTCACAAAGACAAGAAAGCTCTTCTGTCACAAAGGATAATTTTGTAAATAGAGTAATACTTCAGTTTTGGAGAATTATTGAATAAATAAACCCCCACACTCTTGCACAATTTTAAGATGTGCTTCAGTAGCATATGCAACAGTAATTAAAACTAGTGCAATATCAAACTGCAGTACCAAAGGAATTACTTTCCAACACAGGAGTGTAAAACTAGCAACTGTTACTTCTGCACAAAGAGGTAAAAAATCAGAGTACTAGAAGAGGGCATTTTGTACCACCATACACCAATTACTGCTACGAAAAAGGAACATGTATCACAAGTATATGTAGCAAGGGAAAGCAAAAAGTGAGGAGCTGCCTTAAAGCCTTCTATCTGTATAAAAATCTCAGATCCAGGCTATTAATCAAAGAAGTAACTGAATACTACCTTAAAGAAACTGATTCTGCATTCCTTCTTTCCTTTGTTCAAAATACTGTGTTCTCTTTCAACTCCTTTACGCATTCACAGGTTAACCATACAAAAATATCTGAAAACAGTAACAATCTCCACTACAATGGTATCTGTTAAGAGGACTTTATTTTCAATTAAAAAAGCATTTTTACATCTGTGCTCTAATTATTTAATTTGTCTTGTCATCTTATTACCTTTGTTATTTCTAAATCACACTGGAGTTACATGCTCCCAACATTTTTTTTCCCGGACAGGGTCAGGAGTAACTTTTTAAACAAGAAAAGTGAAAGAATCTATGAGAATCAATATCTGTTTAGAGTAAGATTACAATTTATAGGGGAAAAAAAAGTCTTAAAATAACACTGAAGTTATGAAGCCACCTGGCACAACCATTCATTCAGAAGTAATGCATCTATTCCTATTTGCCACTTGATCCTTTCATCTGAAAAACAACAATTTACCATTTAGGCACTCTTAACCTAGCAATTTGCAGAGTAATTTTAAATGCAGTGCCTAAATTAGAAAATGTTTTCTTTTTCACTCAGCATTTGTCCCTGTTTGAACATGCCAATACATGACCATTCCCTCCCCCACCCCACCATCAGAGCATCTCTACCTTCTTTCTTTGTAGGCCGTACTTGATTTTTTTTCCCCACTGACTACAAGATTTCACACTTCATTCATACTTCACCGATTCCTCTCTAAAGGTAAAATATAATTTCTTAAAAGCTTTTCTACGGTGTTTTTATCAATGAGTCCTGAGGTATGCCTGAATCAGTTATTCAGAGCACAGGAGGAGTTCTTTTTGGTGTAAATTGTCCATATGCCTAAGCTCAGCTTGGAGACTATGCTTAGCCAGTTTGCTGCTAATGTGTTCATGGTAACTTCCTTCCTGCTGAAGACTGAAGGTGTGTGCCAAGAATTTTTAGGATTGAAAACTGGCAGCTATTAACGACAAAAATGAACAAACAATTTTGAAATCATAACCATTTCCAGTAAATTGAACACTCCCTCTTTGCAATATAAGAGTCAATAGGTAATACATCGTTAACCTTAATCTTTACAAAGTATCATGCATATATCTTCACAATACTCCAGTAAAATGAAACAGTGTAATTAATTATCTCCACTCTACAGGAAAGGAACAATGGCATGAATGTCAGAAAATAAAAATGTCAAAAGAAGAAAATAGCAATAAGAATTGTATTAATCTTCCTTTTTTCAGGACATTAAACACTGTATGACACTACTGTGAAAAATCACAGGCCACCAATCTCAGAGACATGAAAAATTAGTTTTCTTTTTTATTCAAGATTGAAGCTGGTTTTCTAGAACTTGAAAAGGATCAAAACTACATGGAAGTAGCAGCTTGCTTGTGAAAAATGCAGTAACTAAACTCCTTGTTTGATTCACAATATGCTTTCTAACTCTTGAAGCTAAACATAGGATCATAAAACTTCATTTATTTCTAGGGCCTATCAACAGAGATGCTGTAATTGAAAGTCAGAACCCTGTGATTGAAGAAAGGATCCAAGGTGTATACACATCTTCATACATGTGCAAATACATAATTGGCCAAAGCACAAGTAGGTGGAATCAGATGTGTTCTCCCAATATTTTTTGAAAACAGAAATAACAAATGTGTGTCTTTATACTGTTGTCATTTCTAATAGTTTGTTTTAATTCTTTCAGTACCTTTAAGCACAGGATATGGCAACTGAAAATTCTGGATCTTCCTGAATTCAGGCAGTGTTGTGGGTTGACCCTGGCTGGATGTCAGCTGCCCACCCAAGTCTATCACTCCCCTCCTCAGGTGGACAGGGCAGAGAAAATATAACAAAGGACTCAAGCACACGGAGGGATCACTCATCAGTTACTGTCACAGGCAAAACAGACTTGACTTGGGAAAAGTCATTCATTACCAATCAAATCAGAGGAGGGAAATGAGAAATTAAAACAAATCTTAAAACACTTTCCCCTCATCCCTCCTGTCTTCCAGGTTTGACTTTACTCCTGATTTTTCTACCTCCTCCTATAGGTGGTGCAGGCTGACAGGAAATGGGAGTCCACCACACATTTCTGCCACTCCTTCCTCCTCAGGGGAGGACTCCTTACACTCCTCCCCTGCTCCAGAGTGGGGTCCCTCCCACAGGAAACAGTCCTCCATTAACTTCTCCAATGTTGAATCTTCCCAAACGCTGCAGTTGCTCACAAACTGCTCCAGCATAGTCCCTTCTGTGGTGTGCAGACCTTCAGGAACAGCCTGCTCCAGTGTGAGTCCCTATGGGGCCACAACTCCTGCCAGCAAACCTGCTCCAGAGTGGGCTTCTTTCTCCATGGGGCCACAGGTCCTGCCAGGAGCCTGTTCCAGCATGGGCTTCCTACTGGGTCACAGCCTGCTTCAGGCATCCCTCTGCTCTGGCATGAAGTCCTCCATGGGATGCAGGTGGATCCCTTTTCCACCTTGGTCCTCCATGGGCTGCAGGGGCACAGCTGCCTCACCATGGGCTGCGGGGGAATCTCAGCTCTGGCACCTGGTGCTCCTCATCCTCCTCTTCCTCCTGCTTTTGCACTGACCTTGGTGTCTGCAGAGCTGTTCCTCTCACATGTTCTCGCTCTCCTCTCACTGGCTGAAGCTCTTATTGTGAAGGGGTTTTTAACCCCCTTTTCTTGAATATGTTATCCCAGAGGTACTACCCACCACTGCTGATGGGCCCTGGCCACAGGGCTCCCTCTTGAAGCCAGGTGGCATTAGTTCTGTCAGAAAATGGTGAAAGCTTCTGGCAGCTTCTCACATAACCTTACCCTGTAGCCCCATCCACTACCAAAACCTGGCCACATAAACCCAATACAACTACTAATTAATTGGCATTCTACTGCAAAATTTACTGCCACTCTTCAGAGATTCTGTTTTTGAGACCTTTGTAAAAAAATGCATTTTGAAGGTTTTTTAGCAAACTATCCATCTCCTTTTAAATCAGATTACATTTAAGGAACTAGATAAAACAGAGGTTTAGATACTCATTCAAATCATACCTTTAAATCCCTTTCCCCTTCCCAAAAAATTTGCAGACAAGTTGATCTACCTTCTGGATTTTGAAAGAGGCATATGTACCCATAATTCATTTTAGCTGACTTTATTTTTTGCCCTGTATCTTCTATAAATAGCCATGGCCCGGAGAATTTAAGGTAAGGAAAGATTGTCTACCAAGCACTGCAAAATACTTCACAGTACTCTGGAAGGCTGAGATCTTACGATACTAAATTTGAAGTATCACACTCACCACAAAACTGAGATTAGGTATGAAACTCTGCTCTAACACATACCACAGGCCAGGCAGAGAAGGATGAGAGAGGAAGCCTCATTGTACCTGAGCTGTTCAAGATAAGGAGCAGTTCACAACTCTCCAAAAATTAGACATTACATCTTCCTTACCCACAATACTCCCAAAAATATTGGCAAGAGTGAGGCCAATAAGTAATATATCAGTAATACCTCCCATTGCACTGAATAGTATTTTCTCACTATGTCCCTGAACATATTCTTCTGTCCCCAGTTTCTTCTTTCATTCTTCAACTGTAAATTTGCTAAGGCAAGGCTACTTCACACAGAGCTGTCCAATTAATTTTTTTTTTTAATTAGACAACAAAAAAGCTCAACCTTGTCTTTCAGACAGTACTGAGTTTGGTCACTTATCTGCTTGGTGAATTAATTTAGTTACATAGTTCCTGTATTTCGTAAAGGATGCTGGTTTCCTAGTAATTTACTGGTAAGGTTTTTCTAGTCCACATTTATAAAAGCCTCTTTCTGGCTTGCCTTTTTTACCCATAGTTCAGGTCAATACCCAACAAAATTGCTAAAATTATAAGCAAAGAGATCAAAAAAAAACCACTCTCCCACCTTTAAAATACATTACTGTACCTTTTGCCCAGTTTTCTACTTCAAAAAGCATCTATTCAAGTCTGTAGCACAACGTACAGATGAACTACATCCCCACATTTACATATTGAGATACTTTTCATTTGTTGAATTACCTTATCCGCATCCACTTTTCCTCTGATAAATTCTTTCTTCCAAAATTCCAGTGCCTGCTCCAGAGTCAGGCCGATGCCCTTCAGGAAGAGCCCATACTGCATCCGGCCGCCGTGACGGAGGTGGTGGCTGTCACGGAGGGCTCTGTGCAGCTGCCGCATGCAGAGAGGGAACGACTTCACAGAGAGCTGACAAGAGAGGAATTTCTGTTTAAGACACACTGATCATTTAATTTGTAGGATACATGTTAACTGTGATTGTTAATTAGCTCCATTTGAAAATGCCAATGGCTGGAAGAAAAGATAGGCATGTACAGAGAGCCTCGGGACTGAATTTGTAACACAAGTGAGTCCATAAACTATCCCATTCAACAACTATCTCAAGAACAAAATCCAGAGGACAGAGCAATATTGATGGGTAGCATCAGACTGTCTCCAGCTACAAAGTAACACAGGTTTAATTGCTGTCAGGAAAAATACACCCACACTTGCATTACAATATTTCTTGACTCTGCTTTATTTTAGCATCTGGAATGGCAAAATGACCTTTGACAGAGTTTTGGGGGGGTTGAGGAAGGGGAGGGGATTTTAATTCACTGCCAGAGAAACACTATCATGGTTAAAATGGATGCTGAAAACACACGATTCCTGAAATTCAGATTAAGGCATTATGATATGTTTTGAATGTACTCTGTACAATTTATGCATGGTGTTTTACATCCCATGTTTTACTTCCACTTCATTTATTTCCTTGTTTTCAAAACCCCTCCTGTAAGTTAAAAATCAAAAACCAGCATTGAAAAGACTAATACTGCAACACAGTAATCATAAACTAAACACCATGGTTTGCAAGATTGTTAAATAAGGAAATTTTGTTGAATTTTGCTTATAATTATGTTAGGTATTTGTGAAAATACACAATATTGAACAGCAAATTAAGCATTTCACTGCAACTTCACTCTGAGTCTGAATCCTGATTAGATGCATTTTCAGCTAATTCTGCTCCGTCTTGAACTTCAACGCAATTTCATTCAACAGTTACAAAGCAAATGTGAATAAAAAGAAGATAAAGGCTTTATGTTTAGCTTGTACATGGAGTACTTGACTTTAAAAAGTTATACTTCGACATCCTATATAACTCCAGAAAAACAACTTACAGCATCAATTTGGTCTAGGGAAATTTTTCCAGTGTTCTTTTCGATGCTGTAATCTGGGCCAACATAAGAATGGCTGAAAAAGAAAGCAAACAGTACAGCATCATTTAAAGAGGTTCCAAAATATTTTTAAGTTTACAAATTTAGAAAGAAAATAATTTATCAAGTACAGGCTGCAAATAATTCATATCAGGCAAGAACAAGAATCCAAGTAATTAGGACTGATAAAACCAACATTAGAGCAAACATAGCAAAGAAACCCCCTTTCCCTTTATCTGAAAGGAGAGGTGAGGGATCATATAGGATTTAGATCAGAGAGACCACTGAAGATCATCTAGCCCAAGCCCTGCTCAAAATGGTGTTTGCTACAGCAAGTTGCTTAGGATGTCATAAAGCTGTGCTTTGAACATACCCAAGGACAGAGACTCACAACCTTTTGAGCAACCTGCTCCAATGTTCAACCACCCTGTCAATAAAAAAGTGTTTTCTTATGTTTAGGCAGAATTTCCTGCTTATCAGTCTCTGCCCATTGCCTCCTGGCCTATCACTGCATACCACTGAGAAGACTCACACGCTTTTTTTATCCCTCCTTATCAAACAGCTATTTACACATACTGACAAAATGCACACACACACTTCCTGAAATTTATCTCCTCCAGGCTGAACAACCTCAGTTTTCTCATCCATTCTGAGTACCAGTGCTGAATAGAGCACTGGATCATCTCCCCTGACCTGCTACAAGTGCCCTTCCTAATGCCATGCAAGAGGCCTGCTGGCTGTCTTTGCTTCACAGCTACCCTGGTGGCTCACAGCTTGCTGTCCAGCAGGACCCCAAGGTCCTCTTCTGCATTCACAGCCATTCAACCCTCAACTTATACTGGCACATGGGGTAATCCTCTCCAGCTGCAAACCTTGCTATTTCCCTTTGTTGAACTTCACAGGGCTCCTGGCAGCCCACTTCTCCCTCCTGCCCAAGTCCATCTGAAAGGCAGAGCACCCATCTGGTGCAAACCATTCTCCCCAGTTTTTTATCACGCGAGACTTGCCGAGTACACACTCAATTCCATCACCCAAGGCAATAAAGCAGAAGCTAAAGAAGATAAGAACCAAGGTACTCCACTAGGGATTGGCCTCCAGCTGGTCTTAACACCTCTGATCACAAACCTTTGAACAGTGCATTTATGAGTTTTTAGTCCACCTCACTGTCCATTTACTTAGCCTATACTTCATCAGTTGTCGATGAGGGTGTTACAAGTGTCAAAAACCTTGCTAAAGTCAAGACAAACAAAATCCAGTGATTTCCCCACCCCATCTGTTGAGTCTTCTACAATAAAATGACCAGCTATGAGGTTAGTCAAGAATAATTTCCCATTCACACCTCTACACTGATCAGTCATGGTGACCTTCTTTCTGTATCTGCAACTGAGATGAGGATTCTCCTCCTTACTCTTTGTGAAGCCTGGGTCACTTTTTGCTTTCTTCCAGTAAAAAAGAATCTGTCTACTTTGCCATTTGTATACCACAAAACCAAATTTAACCCCCCCCAAACGTATCACTATGGATATCTACTGTATCTACTGGCAGGAAAAAGTAAAAACTCAAAAACTAAAGAGTAACAATACTGTGAAATGTAAAAAGCATATAACTAACAGTTGATTTCACTACAGTACAAACAGTGTTTAACTATACATTCATATTTTTGTTCCTTAGTCTTATTTCTGGGCTGCACTGGCACACTAGACAAGCTTACTGTACCTAATACATTTTTTTTAAACACACAAAAGGGATAAATAATTTAAAGTACTTAAACCATGTGTCTATTTAAACTGTGTGTCTATTATTACTAATTTTACTATAGAAGCATCTAAATTCCCTTTGGTCACCTGTCAGTTCACTGCCAGAGGTCACTTTTCAAGTTGCAAGATCTGATATATTTTGTTCATTTTAAAGGATCTTCCAAACAGGCAATTTGGAAGCATTTGTACCATTTTTTTGGTTGGTGACAAAATAAACTGGAAACAGTCTCTCCATTTTCAGAAAAGCAAAAGGGAAGTGATTTACCAGTTGTATAACATACATACCCAGTGTAACATAAGAATGTAACAGAATACCAGTTGGCATAAATGTGGGTATAGTATCCCTGTTGAAGTACCTTCTTTTGGAACCTTTCCTTTTTCAGTATTAAAAAAAAAAAAAAAGCACAGACAGGACTGATCGTGATACTGAAGGACTGTTCCACTTACATAGAACAGAGCATCAAAAGAAATTTTCAATTTCTCAGTAATTATTCCTAAAGAGCACAGTTTATAGAAAGCTAACTTAATTGCTCTTGATCTTCAAATTAAGAAAGGTATACCACTGAGGCATATTTTTACAATCCCAGTAAGATGTAGGGTAATAAAATTATGGAAGGTTATTGACATTCAGAAGTACCCCCAGCTATGCAACAGCAGCAATAACGCTGCAATCCTTGTTTTAATTCATTGCTCTTGAACAACATTCAATCATATGTAAATAAGCAGAGGTACAATGAAAGCTATTCTTCCTATTCTGATTTACACTAAAAATAACAAAACATAAAACTCTTCCTATATAAAAAAAATTATGAGACTTTTAAAAATCAAAATAAAATGTCAGGGTTTGGGAACAGATAGCTCAAGCAGTGGAGCATCGGATCAAATAAGGAGCAAACTAGATCTGCATCCCAATTCCCCATGCAGTGCTGCCATGATGGAACCTCAATACTCCCATTTCTAATTCATCCAACATCATTTCAATTATCTTAATGCTAAGATGTATGTGTTCAGAAACAGCTTTCCAATATTTAAGTAAATTTCTATCCTTAGAGACATTAAAAATTCTACAAAAACAAACACCTGAGTAACCTGATCTAACCAGATCTGCATTGAGCAGGGGCTAGATCAAATCCTCTCCAGAGGTTCACTTCTAGCTAAATTATTCCATGATTCTAAACCAGCTCAAATTGTACAGACCTTGTCTGCCTGCATATAACCATAG
>WEZZ01008203.1:22911-33702 GCA_013400585.1 Chloropsis cyanopogon | reverse complement strand
ACTTACTTAAAAAACAAATGAACGAACAAAAGAATTAAAGTTCCATTGTTAACACTGTCATTTTCTTTTTGGACTCTAAAAGGCAGGACACAATAGTTATCAATGTTGCTTAGATGCTATATCTAAAAATTTAAAACCTATATACGAGTATAATAAAATATAAATTATTTTGTAAAATATATATATTCTAAATTATGAATTTTACATATATAATGTATTCCTTTCATTTTGCCAGTTAATTAACGCTGCCAAATGACAAATTTTCCATAAAGGAAGAAACAAATTAAAAGTTGTGAAATGTGTCCTTCCTAGCATGTCCTAGATATTTACCTAATACTTTAAGAACTCTTAAGAAACCAAAGTCCACTAATTTCAGCTCAGCACTTGTCAAATGCACTCAGAATAATAATTCATGTTTTCCTGAGGCACTTGCTTCTGGAAATAATTGATTTCTTTTTCCCATTTGGAAATGTCTAAGCTTTCATATTCACACTGAGGTATAAATAACACCTGGATTAGAGTCTCATACTTAAGTCTTTCAAGCAAAATTTTTCAATCATTAAACCTTGTTTAATTGCCAAATGAACTGCTGCTGGGTTTTGCAGCATTATTACTTCTGCATATAATCATTTCACTTGCATTTCAGGGTGACAGCATGTAAATGAATTCATCTCTTGTACTTTTTTGCATACCAAAGTAAAGCTGAAGTTGACAGTTATGAAGCTGCTCATTAGCTATTTTCCCCCAAAGATAAGTTATTGATTCCATCTTTCTTACAATAGAGCATAGTGTGTTTCAGGTTTTAATTATATGTAGATTGAAGAAGACATTTAAGAAGCTACCTTGTCAGAAAGTCCAAATCTTCTGTTAAATAATACTGTTTCCCATAGTTGTGAATGTTCTTCAGTGATGTTATCAACTGTTTCACCACTGACACTGCCTTTACAGAGAGCTTTCCCAACTTTTAATTTAGTCCTGAGTCCATTTTTTGTATCAGCTTCCAGATACCTTGTTACTTTCAAACCAAATAAACCGTGTACTGGAACACTTGCCTTCACAGCAAGCATGGAAAATGAGATGGTTTCCTTTACTTCACTTTATTTCACTATGAACTTCTGATTCATGCAAACAGTTCTTCATCTCTTCATTACTTCTTACTATTCTTTGGCTGCATGCAGATCTTTTGTTCCTTCTTCTGGAATTATTTATGAACAGTTTGTTGCTTTTCCAGTTCTTCTCCCAGGTTCACAGACTAAATGTTGATTCCAGTACTCTAAAATAACCTGGAATGTATTCCACAGTTCAACTACACAATGATGCTTTAACTAACTTGCATCCATGCAGCATTACTGATGTGGAAGAAGGTAACTCAGACAGAAATTATTTCCCCAAGGTCTTAATGTTATGATTTTACAGTTTCACACACACCACCCCTTGCACTTCATTCATGAGAAGGAAATTAAGAAAACCAAAATCTTCATAAAATCTCTTCTTGATAGAAGCTACTAGCCAATATCACACAAGAAGCAATTGGTTAGAACATATGAAAGATTATTAAAGACCCTCAAAGTCACTGTGACAAATCACAGTAGGTGTTTCCCATCACAGACTTCATCAGTCTAGCACTGTGCTCCAGAACTGCTTTAAGAACAACCACACTAGCAAAGTTCTCCGATGCTGGAGACTATATAGTCCAAAAGAGAAGAAATATCTCTCTATATACCCATCCAATATACTTGATTAAAAGCTCATTTTCCATACTCATCATTACCACTACAGGGCTTCATCAATGTAGGCCGTCATAAAAACCTTCAGTTAAAAACTGTTATGTGTTTTATCTTTACAAACCCTATTACTAAAGCCCTATGCACTAAATAAATAAATGCCTGCTACTGTAAAAAAATCGGGTACTATAAATCAGTTTTATTACAGAACTTCAGAAGAGATATCCAGATTTTATTAGTAATAGGATTTTACTACTGGGAATCGCTTATCTGTCCAATTTCTAGGCTCCCATCTGAAAGAGAGATGGACATACCAGAGAAAGACCAGCACAGGACCACACAGATGAAGGGACTAGACCATCTGTTATAAGGAAAGACTGGGAGAGTTGGAACTGTTCAGCATGGAGGAAGGAAGGCTCTGGAGGATTCTACCAATGCATAAAAATACCTGAATGGAGGGTGCAAACAGGACAGAGCCAGGCTCTTTCCATGGGTGACCAGTGACAGGACCAGATGAAATGTGGACAACAAACTGAAACACAGGAGATCCCATCTGAATATCAAGAAACACTGTCTGTGTTTTGTATTGAGCACTTGGTTTTCAACAACTGTGATTCACAAAGAGGCTGAGGTTCGAATGCACCTCTGAAGACCATCGGGTCCAAGCCCTCGGATCAAGCACCTAGAGCTGTCTGACCAGGACTGTCCAGGCAGGGTTTGAGTATCTCCAAGGATGGAGACTCTGCAATCTCCCTGGGTAACCTGCTGAAAACCAAATACATAATACAGCCCATAATACAGTACCAAATATTTCTGAGCTACTAAGCTTTCCTGTTTTGCATATAAGAGCTTCCAATCTCTAAGAAGCCTCCGAAGTCCACATTTTCATCTGCATTGTAGGGAAATTTTAAAAATTACTCACAATTTTCCTAACAAATTCTAATAAGATTGTCAAGTCCTTTTTCAGGAGGACGAAATGAAGGGATTTTTTTGGAAACAAGATCATTTTACTCTTAGATTTCCTTCAAGGAAAAATTATTAAAAAAAGATCTTAAAAATCACTTGTTCTTAAAGGCCAGGATTACTTACTGAAGTTCACACTTATCAAGGCTGTGCTCTCATTCAATCCTTAAACAATAAGATACAGACACTAACATCTAAGGAAAAAGGATACAATTACAAAACATTTTTCTGTGTTTAAAGAGCTTCTCAAATCTCCATATATTTACTTTTTTCCCTTGACAAATTTACTGTACAATTTCAGATAAGTTTAAATAATCCTTAGGAATTCCATACCTGATCTTTAGTAACAAACAACATAGAAAAGATTTTATTACTACAGCCTGCATGACACCAATCTCTTACTTTCAAAACTCAGAAGGCAGCATTTGAATTTCAACTGTTTTAGTCTCTCAATATGTGGTACAGCTTTAAAATAATTGTTTTGTTGCTAAAACTTAGAAAAATACCGATCTTTTAAAAGTAGAAAGGTATTTGGAACACTCTTGCTCATTTGTGCATGTTTTAAAATATTGATTATCTTTTATTAAGACGCAAAATCAAATCTTGCCAGCCTCTGATAGAGTTCTAAGCCCCAGTGTCCCATATGTTCAAGTACCAGTGATTACATTCTTATCTTTAGTGAGTAGAGCTAAAAACTTGACAGGCACTCAAATTTCATATGGCTAAAACCTAGCATTAATCTGAGCCTACTTATCATCATTTTCCAACATTTTATTTCATCTCAACTCTCAATTGCCAGTAACAACAATGACACTTCTCAGACATGAATAGGAGTTTATGTCTAAGTCTTTTCTTTCCAAAACAGAAAAGGACACTTGTATCAAGGAAAACTACTAGCAACTCCCAACAGCATGCAATGCTCTAATATTATCTTTTTTTAATGATTATTTCCATTTACAATTATTACAAGTATTTTACTTCTGAATAAACAAATACACTCTGACATAGCAACACTTCCCCCAGGAGTAAACTTCACGATGCAGAAAACCAAGCCTCCAAAACAGCTATTTATTTATAAAACATAAATATTGCTGCCTTAGAACTTAACTATGGAAGTGGGACCTCCGTTTGACCCTTACGGAGGCCTGTGGCTCAGTGCCTTTCAGAGCAGAAGTGCACACAGCAAGCTGCTGAAGTGAAGCTGAAGCTGATGGCTTCAAGCCCCAGGGATGTTCTCCTTCCCAGCCCCTGGAAGCCAGGCTGCTGCCAGCCCCTGATCCCAGCCAGGCTGACCAGGTACTCCTTGTACACATACACTGTGCAGGACACATACAAAAACAGGCACACACACAAAAACAGGCACCAAAATACTATGGATTCCAGCAACCAGAAGTACAGGATTGAAAGATATAAGTTGTCTGAAGCCAGATGAATGTGCAAAGGAGAACCAACCCAAATAAATACTACATCAGGTACTGCAAGTGCATTTCAGAAGGTAAGGTAAGCTACTTTACAGTAATGCCTTCAAATACAGGAAGTAATAAAAAAGAGTTTTTATGAATAATGTACTCTCCAAACATTAGTCTTTGAACATACCTGGTATCCATTTTCTGAAGGAAGAACATACTGTTAAGCAAAACCTGTTACTTTTGTACAAGAATCCTTTGTATTCTTATATCATTCTAACATTCTTCAAACCACAGTTTATGATCCATTGGGAGCCATGAAAATATACAACAGTATTGGCCAAGTGTCTGGCAACAGACCACAGAAGTTTGGTTTCTCCTAAGTCACACCAGTTCAGCACCCTCAGGGCGAAGAAATAGAGGATGTAATTACTACTGGCAGAGGATCAGAGGCTGTAATCAGGAGTTCAAGTATTTATATTAGCCAAGGAACTCTTGCTGCTAGCATCAAATCTGTTTCACTATGGCTGCTGAGTAATTATAAAGCCCTAAAGGATCTCTAAGCTGCTCACAATTACTTGCAGCACGGTCTCATAACAGAAAATAGCCTGTGTAGAGAAAGCATACATAAAGTACCTAAAAAGCTACTTTCTACATAATTCAGCAAAGCCATTGTTAAATATAGCATAAAACTAATAAGATCTATACACAATTAAAAGTTAGAAGTTACTAGATCCAAATACATATCATATCAGTTGTGTTCTGGATAGTTTATCAGCACAGCAACAGCAAATAAAAATTAAAACATCACTTACCAATGAAAGTCAGCTTACTAATTCTTTTGCAGATTGGTTTGGCATAATCCTTGGACACCAAAATGGCTCCAAAGCCCTCACTAAAATGCAGCCAGGTGAACTGAGTGACACTTTCTTAATATATACCCATTAGCTACTCTCTTACTTCTTGAAACAGCGTTCACACGCCCTGCTATGCATAATTCCTACAGCACTCAGCATATCACATCATCCTTATGACCATAAGAACACAGATTCCAAACCTCTGCAGTTCCTTAATTTGCTTTTTACAACATTTTCTCTAATGGTTACTGAAAATTGTGTGAAAGCCCATTGTCTGTTTTGCATAAGAAAATTAGCTTCTTTTCATACAACTTGTGACTTTACCATGACTAAGCCTGTACAGAATATTCAAGCAAAATTATCTGGGACAGTAAGGTTACCAAGGTTGGGAAAATCATATTGTTTTCATCTATGTGCAAGAGATAATACAAGAAGTTAGGAAAAAGCAGAAAACTATTCCCACAAAATGCCAGAGCAATCACAGTCACTCCTCAGCCTATATAGAACATTGTTTCAGAAAGCAAAGTTAAATGAGAAATTATTTGTCTAAAATATTATCTCTTTTCTTTAAGGTCAATTCAGTAAGTCAAAATAGAGGAGCACATGTAACAAAACATCCTTATTTTCCTCTATTCAAACTTTCTGTCCCTAATGCCCTCAAGAAGTGACAGAAACAACTGTGTGTTGTCCAAATGTGCTTGGAAGTGTCTCTCAGAAGATAAGAATTTGACTACATTTGTCCAGCTCTAGCTCTTTAGATGATACCAGTATACACTGGTAAAATGAGGAAAGCACAGATGACTGTTGTAAGCTTACCCAAAAAACAACATCTGCCTCGTTCTAATGGTTTAGGTACAGGCAGAAACAGGACAAAAACAAGAACAGATGAACTCATAAGAGATTTGCATTCTTACATTTGGGCCAAAATGCAAAATAATGACAGCACCTCAGGTAATAACAGCAGGCAGGCTTCAGATACAGAGAAGGTCAAAGAGACAATATCACCAAGGAGGCCACTGACAGCTTATGCCAAGTGCCTAAATTACAATGCAACAAATAAATAAAAAATAATAGCCCAGAATAGGAGGAGCTGACTCACCCATGACCATTCAACACTGCAAAAGGCTGAGCCCAAGGAGGGAACCACTATGCACAGAAGCCAAACCACCAGCCAAGGCCTGACCCTTGCTGGCAGTGCCCTGTTCAGAGTCCACGGTACCAGCAACAGCTTGACAAGAGGAGATTTGTTTGATGCAACTCTTCAAAGAATGTGGGAGTTGGTCATAGAACCATTTGGTGGGTACACCTTGGCTAAGGGCCAAACTGCCACTCAGCCATTCACATACTTGCCCTCCTCAACAGGAAAATGAGAGAAAAAATATCTACAGTCCACGGATTGCTTTATCAATTGCCATTCTGGGCAAAACAGACTCAACCTGGGAAAAAGCTCATGTATTGACAATAAAAATAGATTTGGGTGGTGGGAAGCAAACACAACAAGCCAAAACGGAACCTTGCTGTTATTACCCTCTTCTTCTTCCCAGGCTCAGTTTCACTCCTGTATTCCCAATTTCATTACCCAGCCCTACCAAGTGGTATAGAGTGAAAGGAAAATGGAAAGAGTAAATCAAAACCAGTGTGCAGTGTTTTAAGAGATTGCAATATTCTTAACCATATGCTCTAAAAGACATACTAAATTGTAATGCAGATTTTTCAATTGCATTTTTTGTTTTTAATTAGCCAATTAATTTATCTTTTACTGTATTTTTTCAATGATATAATCTATATATAAACAAAATGTACAGAAAACTTACTACCAGTGAAGCAGTATTAAAGATGACAGGCTCTTTTGTAAAATCTAGCAAGAGGTTGTTTTCTGCCAAGTAAGGCCAAATACCTCTTATTTTCAGAAAGAGCCACTTCAGCTCTGTCTCTGACATCCACTGCCACTTCAGTTGTTCTTCACTGAATGTCATCTCTATAAAGCTCACCAGATGAAGAAGGCAATGTGTACATGGACTATATAATTTTGTTTGTCTGAGACAGTCTGAAGCTTGGATAAAGACAAGGATCACAATTTTCACCAAACTAGTCCCCCTTTACAGCACAAACTGATATTGTATGGGAGCATTTGCCTTGCTCTTGAGCTGACAATTGCTAAGGCATTTTTCAACAGTGTGAAGCTACCACGGGCCAGATCAATATTTTTCAAGAATATTACCACAATGGAAATACAACTGGATAGTAAGACATGCCAACCTTGCACCAAACAAGCATCAAAAAGACCAAAAGAGATGAGAGAGATCAAAAGCAACATGCAAGGAAAGTCACAGAATTCCATCAGGGCTTCTGGATAGAAACAGGTGATAGAATACAAGTTATACCAGGCTAAATAGTCAAGTCTAGATGCAACACAATTTAAAATAAAAACCAAGACAGCCTCCATAAAACATCATTTCTTAACTCAAATATTACATTTCAACTCCTAAAAACGTCTCATGTTCTTTTTGAACCAAAACACAGTAAAGATGTTTAAAATAGCATGCTTAATTTTTGCTTATCACCAAATAATCAGAAACAAGATTACATCAATTCCCACATGTGTTTTCAATAAAAATGCAAATATTTTTCATATGGTCCTAATGGTTAACCAAGTACACTTAAACACACCCACCAAAAAACCAAACAAAAACCCCTCCACTCAAAACAAATAGAGTTTTACATAACAGTCTATTATGCACCAAAAAAAACCCCAGGAATCTCTATCAATACCCCATAAACTTCAACTTCACAGAGTCACAGAATGAACTGGGTTGGAACAGTTGTTTAAAATAGTCTGTTTGGATTTAATCTTCCTGATGTGTCCCTGAGAATTTTTAATGACTTTGTTCATATAACAAAGACGGAGTAAATCCTTACCTCTTCTGAGAAAAGTACTCAGGACTGATGGGTAACGTGAAAAGGTAAAATAAACCAACAAAAACATAAACCATTCTCACCATTCACTTGTTCATTAATGAGGCAAATCTTGTTTAAGGAATGACACATGCAGAACTTCAATATTCAAACACTAAGTGAATATGTCTTCTCCATAATAACTGTTTGACCACAGCAGTGACATGTATCTTCTACTTTAATAAACAGTGTAGTAAATTCAGTGACAACACTGTCTGTTTTATTTTCCAAAATTTACATACTCTTTTGATTCGAGTTTTAAATAATAAAACACAAGAATAAAAATAATATACTTGTGTGTGTATATATACACATATATATATTAAAAATTCTATTAGTTAGTCATTACAAGCACTTAAATGCACTGTAAGATACACCAACAAATAGCAAATAACTTTTTTTGTAAGAAAAATATAATTTATTAAGACTAGCTTGAAAAACTTAGAATACCTGTTTTAACTCATACAATGTAGTTTTCAGGTTGGTTTAGAATCATTTCGTATACCAAAGATCTTTTACTTCATCTTGCAGATAAATACAATCTTTCTAAAAAGACAAGTAAGTAAGTAAGTATACCTGACACTGTTCTTCTTCATTACAGACCTGCAGTTCCATGGGTCCCTGGTCAGCAAGAGGCATGAAAAAATCTTTAGAAGTGCTCAAAGTATCTCCAGCTATATGTGTTTTTTTAAACAGATGCCTGTTTCTAAACACTTGTGGGGCCTACAAATTTAATGCTGCATAACCAGATCATAAGAGTTGATTAAACTATATTTTTAATTCAACACAGTACACAAGTGTATACCGCACTGTTATTCTGACTGAAACTTCACAAACAAGGCTTAAAATGGCAAGTCCAGGAAAACAGAGAAAAGAATTTTTATTGCAAAGGTATCACTAACAGGGTTAGGGTTTATAAAGTCAGATCTCTACTACTCAGGAAGTACTATGCCTCTTATGAGTTTTATTATTTTGAGAAAGACCATTGCAAACTGCAGGAGGAAATGCTGTTACAGGAGGAAAACAGCAAAACTGAGCTATATAGGAATCGTTGCTTACAGACAAATTATGTCAGAAAGTGTGTCAAATATTTTTCAAAGCTATTTTATTGCTTTATCTTGCTGCAAGAACAGACAACTGCAGAAGCATTCCAAACTGATGTATTTTTTTACTCAAGCCTCTATTTCTTCATTGGTTTACCAGCTAGAACATAGACAGTAACAGGGTTTCAGCTTGTTCCTGATGTGTAAGACAACCTAAATTTATACTGCCATTTAAATTACGTAGATGTCAGCTGAAGTAGAAGCAAATCTGAACTATGTTTGCACTGTATTTAAGTTCACATGCAGAAAAGCCATAATATGTAGAATGATTTTCAGAGTGTACTTGCTTCCACATGTGCTAAACACACACAGCTTTCACTAGAGATACCACCACAAGTCCTAAAGATAATATCATCATGTTAGCATGGCACTCTGGTGCTACTTTCATCTACTTCTCAGTCACAGCTTGGCCTAACACAGATATGCTGTGGAAGGCACTAAGCCACGTGTCACTATTTCTGTTATCTCTGCAGTAAGCTGCACAGTTACCACCTGGCATAACATTTTTAAGGCTGTGGCTCTACAAAGAGTAAGTAACATGGTTTGTTTATTTACTTTTATTGCAGCCTACAGTAGAATTGTGGTTTCGTATTTTTTTTTAAGCTTGCTGAAGAATTGGATTTGTTGCCAGGCAGGGAACACACAACTCAACATAAGCTAGATCTGACAATGAAGAGAATTCAACTAGAACACAAGTCTGGGAAAAATAAGATTGTAAGATGCTACATCCTCTCCTTGGAAAGTTTTAGACATAACCTTGAGATAGTAGCTAAAACCTGGAATATGTCTTTTCTGCAAGGAACCTGACATGCCATTTCATGAAAGTGCTGACAAGAATAAAAATCTGTGACTGAACCCCTGCGCCACTGTGGCTCCAGAGTACCAGGAATAGGCTGTACTCTTCTTCCAATATCAAATGCAGGACAATACTCTAAATATCCAGCTGGTAAAATGGTATCTGCAGAGATCCAATACACAATACTTGCAAGAAAAGATCAAACACAGAGATCTTCAACTAGAATACTGGTCATATTTAGGTTAGGTGTGATGAATATGACCACATCAAGGCAAAAAACAACGCTCTAAACACAGGAGGACTTTTACAGCCAGCTGTCCACTGATGATGATACATCTGCAGTATTTAAGGTTATAGAGGACTTGAGGAAAAATGCTCAAGCAATGACCTCAGAAAAGACAGAAAAGCTGAAAAGACAAGTAAACAGAAGCAGTTTTCGAAACAAATGAGCAGCAGTTACTTACAATTAAGTAGTAACAATTTTCTCCTTTTTTGGTAAATCCAGATAGCATTATTTTCCAGGATCAACACTAGCTGGTAAAAAATACTCAGAAAGAAAGAACCGCTCATCTTTTAAAGATGACAAAAAGCTTTTAACATAGATTATTAAAAAAGGAAGGTATGTCCATTTAGTAAAAATACAATGACATCAGGAAAAAAATTAACTAAAACACTAGGCAACGAAAATAAGAACAAGGAATTGACCACAGAAATCAATGGCAAGCAGTCTCAACAATAATTAACAAGAAAAATGTAATTGCTCATTTATGGCCAGATACTTGATGCTAAATAGTATGGAATTAAGTCTAATGACTGAAAGATTAACCTGTATAGTCCTAACATCACGGACAAAACAAACTATTACCTAAGACGCTGCAAACTTTGAACGCACCAGACGTAGAAGATGGAGCTCCAGCTCACAGACACCCGGAGGCTCCAGGAGCGCCGGCCCAGCGCGTCCGTTCGGCGCTCCCGCAGCGCCCCCCG
>WEZZ01008203.1:1373-22643 GCA_013400585.1 Chloropsis cyanopogon | reverse complement strand
AAAAAAAAAAAGTAGTATTACATATTGACTTTCCAAATTTCCAAAAGTAAACAGAAATCAATTAGATCTTAAGTATTTTAGCTTCTAAGAGTAATGCCACAAATTAGAGACAAATGCACGTTTGAGAGCAATTCTAACCTTCACATTTTTCACTCATCTTTACTGATAAATTTCCAAGCATTTACACTTTATAAAGATTATTCAAGGAAGCAAAGAACTACCAAGTAGTAAAATAGGATTCAGTAAGAGATCTACCAAGACATGTTTCCTAATGCCAAGTCTGTGAAACCCGACAGGATGTACCTGAGGGTACTGTGAGCTGAAGTTATGAATCCACTCTCCACCTTGGCTGGAAGGCTACTCTAATCAAGAGAGGCTCCTCATGACTTAAAGGCAAGTCCTTCAACCATCTTCTGATGGAGCAGTAGGGAACAACAGGCCAAGCAGTCTCACTCTAGACCCTGGGAAAGTCACAGAGCTTAGTATTCTCGAGATGCACTTATAATATATTTATTTTTTAACCAACATGGCTGCCTTCTGTCACAAAAACAAGCACATCTGTAAGTAAGGAACAGCAGATGTCATTTGCCTTGCCTTTAGAAGAGTTTTGATACTGGATCCCTTGTATCTAAGCTGCAACTTTATAGTCCAGGTTAAGTTGGATGGCTGAAAAGTTGTTGGAATGTTGGAGTGATGCTAACCAGCTCACTGCTCACTGTAAAATATGCAAGCAGCTAAGGATTTCATTTACATTAACCTGAGTAAGCCAAGCCTGGACTGTGCTACACTGCATCTGTTGCCTGGGCTTATGTTGTGCCAACCATATTCCTTGGCTGCAGAAGAAATTCAGGTGACTAATTGTAATTGAAATTCACCAAGCACAACTGAGAAGTCCTGCACCTATGACAGAATGGCACAGGATGGTGGCCAAGTCACTGGAGAAAAGCTCTTCCAGAAAAGAGCTGAAAATCTGCAGTAGGTTCAATTTTGGCAGTAAAGACAGGTAGAAAACACAGAGGGTAGAATTTTACAAAACTTGCCCCAGTTTATCAACATCTTTCTTGTGCTGCGAGCCCCTAAACGAGACATAATATTCTAGATGTGGTCTATTAAGTGTAAAGGGGGAATTAGTTCTCTCTACCTACCTACCACACTGCTGTCAATACAGCCCAAGGTACTGCTGACCTTCTCTGCTGCCAGGGCGCTTTCCTGGCACACACTGAAAGTACTGTTTGCTTAGATGTGAACTACACTCAATCCAAACTGCATCATTTATATCAGAAGTTTAAGCAATAGCATCACACAATCCCACTGTGGTTGATTTTGTTATTTAAGTGGCTAAAGGACCACACATCAGTGGCCTGGGAAAATCTTGGTGACTGTGACTTAGAATTCAATAGTGCTACCCAACAATCAGAAAAAAAAAGTAAGGAGAAAAGTTGAAGAACTGATCCTGAGCTCAGAGTAATCACTTGTCAGATGAGAGTATGTTACCATCTGCTATACAAGGTATTAAGTTTCTGTGGTGAGCCACATCTTAAAAAATAATAAAAAAACCAACAACACACCCAAAAACAAAAGCTGCTTCTTTTCCTGAGAGGTTCTTTGTGGCTTCTAGACACTGTCACAAAGGCAAGGGATGTTATCAAAGAAAATCAAGTGGCTTTCTTTTTTTTCAAATATCTCATATCCATCTCGGCTTGTAATAGCATTCATGCCTGGGGAAAAGGTGTCCACCTGAAAGAAGTGCTCACAATGACCCTCAGACAGCTTCTGCACCAAGCAGGAGAGGAGCTTTCATTCTCCACTACTCCACACCTACTTCTTAATCCCTCAGCAGCAGAGCACAGGTTTATGCTCATGCCCTGTGTGATGTATTCTCCTTTGTACCAACAGAATTCAAATATTCCACACCCATGCCTAAAAAAAAATCCAACTCTCTTAAGAGCCGAGTATTAAACTGCAGACTTCATAAGAATTACCCGTTGTCTTGGAACCGTTACAAATTCCCAAAGTCACAGACGTGAACACAGTGCTGGTTTGAAAAACGTGTAGCTTGGAAGAATTATTTTTATTGCCTCTCTAATTATTAGTTCAATCATCTCTGTTCTTATTGCAGGCTCTACCAGCAATTATCCTATCCTAAGAAAAATATATAGAGGAATGGAAGTGCCTAATAGTTTTCCACTAGAAAGGGCACTAATGATGAAAACCAGGGGTTATTCCCCAGCCTAAATTTTGGCAAAAACACATCATCAGATGATCCACTACACTCCCCTCTTCATTCCTGCTAAAATAACTTAAGATCAGAAGTCCAACTGGATTTGCTATCTAAAACTGGTTAGTTTAAAATTGGCTAGTTGTACTATGAGCAATAAAAGCACAGACAGGGAAGAAAGAAAAGGTAACTACAGGCATTAAGATGCCTGCTCTCCAAATCCTTCTGTTTCTTAGACAGGAACATCAGATAACATACCAAATCTAAAAGCAGATTCATCCCAAGATTTTCATTTGGTCAGTAGCAACAGTCTAGAGAAAGAATTTCAGTAAACTTTAGAATTGTATTTCAAAAGAAATAGTGTAATTTGCCTTTGATATCACACTTATTAAAGTATCTAACAGAGCAAAATGTATTGTGTGTGAGAGATAAGAGACTGATTTTAAATTTAAATATATGCTAAATTAATTCATAGCTCTTATTTTTTCATTTACATCCTCCTGTTACATTTCTTTTATTTACTTGCTCATGCAATATGAGCTATCATCAACTTTTATTGAAAAACAAGTATTTGCTTTTTGTCAACAAGGGGTGTCACATGCCTAGAATTCTACAATAGTGCCTGGGAGACTCAACTCCTCCAAAAATTACTTTAAAAGACTGTCATCTGGAGTAAGAAGTGATTAATAGTTTTATTCATTTACTCTGACAACTAGTGGCATTCTACTCACTTTGAAAAAAAGTAATTCTACATTTCCACCATCCCCAGTGAAGACTCTCCTGATTCACACTTCAGTTTTAAAGAGAGAGGGTGGGGGGCAGTGTGTTGGGATTTCCACATTTTTAGATTTTATTTTTACTGTCTATAAATCAAAAGGATGGAGTAAAAAGAAACATAATAATGTCTGGATTTAAGAAATCTGGTAACAGAACAATCTTCACCTCACTTTGCCATCGTAACTACAAAAAAAGCAGGGAAAATGCATTGGGTTTTCTGTTACTCTAAGCAGTACATCCAAATTGAATTAATTTTTTTTCATGTGTACATATATAACAAAGGCTGCAGTCATTAATAAACCAAGTCATTTTGCTCAACTTGTGACAGATGGTAATAAAAAGACCTTTGCTTTCTGGTATTTGTTCAAGAATACAGATTATTTAAATTAAACATCAATCCTTACAAACAGGGAAATAGCAGTATTTACATGAACAGGAATTTGTTTACATAAATACAGAAAAAAGTTATTGCTAAAAAGATCCTTCACAAGCTACATGTGAATTGAAACTGAGTATCTTCACTGGTCTGGTTTTCCCTGATACTTCACCTTATTTTCTGCCTTTATACAACTCAAACACTGGACAGCTAATTCAGTCTCCCTGCAAAAATCTACAGAACACATGCAAGAATTTACAAAATTTCACATAGAACTGGAGACTTCTAAATACATCACCTTCCAAAATCCATTTTTACAACAAAATATCTATATTATAGTAGTTGACTGCCTCCTCACTCACACAGATATCATCAGACCAACGAGATGATAGAAAACATTTATGTATGTTGACACTACCAAATGTGCATAACTCATGTAGGATCTATGGAATAATCCAACAGGAAATCCAACCAAAAGAAACCCCAAATCAACCAACCATCCAGAATCAGCTGAGCATAAGACACTGATTACCCTACTTTAAAACATCTCTGCAGTCAAAATGTTCAGGAATACAGCAGGTATCCCTGAACATACAGATACAACCTTCCTGAGGCAGGTAGGCTGATGGCCACTAGAAGGGATGGGATGATCCAGTAGGAGCCTGGCAGCAGAGCACAGGCAATGCAGAGGCACCTGATGCTTTCCTGGAGACAAGTCATTATCCAAGTAGGGACCTGCTCCTTTTCAAGCCAGAGGTGCAAAATGAAGCCACAGCTGGGAAGGGAGGGAGGCAGGGTTCACCAGCATGCCCAATGCTAGTACAGCCAAGTTTAACTACTCCAGCTCATATTTGCAGCCTAATTAAATCATGTTTCTAATATTTCAGGAAGACAGCACTACAAGAATTCTAGTCATAGCCTGTACAGACTGTCCATAAGACACCAGGGTGTCATTCTGTTGTAAAAATTCTGTTCAAATATATAGCCTCTGAAATATAACCTGTTTTCCTATTATTAGGAAAAACTTATTCTGAAAAATAATCTTCATTTACAATAATGACAAAAAAGTCCACTTCCTCTATAGCATAGGTATGCAAATTAGCAATTAACTGAAGAAGTTAATGTATTAACAGATAAAATATCCTTTGGGAACTGCAGTAAAATGGAAAGTCATACAATGAGGCCACCCAGAAATTAGCTGCAGCGACAGTGACACGCATTTCTAAAAATATTCACTTCATCTATATTTAAAAGTCTGAAAATAAATATTCAGTAAGTTTAAAAAGCATATTGCTACTTTTTTCTAAAAAGCATTCAAAACACTTGAGTTGTGTAATCAGCAAAATTATTGGAGCTTTTTAAAATTAGTTTTACAGTAGAATTTCTTTTAAACACATCTTGGCAAAGGCATTGCTGAGATAAAACTTGTGCACACTTTACTCTGACACTCACAGCTTCAAGGAGTGCTCCAACCTCTAAAAAGATTCTATACTTTAATCTGCCAAGACCTGATATGACTACCAGGCATTCAATTTATTTCATGTCTGATTTTGATCTACTGACAGTCATTCCCAATTTTTCCTTCTGACTGAAAAAAGGATTTAAAATTTAGCCCTTCCCCAAAGGTCAGCCGATCTTTATTATTAGCAGGAATGGCAACGAACATGTTAATGTCACATGTGCAATGTACATTCCTTGGCTTAGGACACTGTAACACTTCACTAAGGAGAACAGCCATTCTCCATAATTTATTGCAAAATGTATGAAAAAAATATCATGTAACTGGAGAGGTAGTCATCACAATTTTTAGTGATTCAACCCATTTCTTTTTGCCTGCTCCATAAATTTGCTAAGCCAGAGTACAGTGGATGAAATTAAGTCCAGACAGATACTGCTACAGCTATCACATAGCAAATGGCTGTGGGTCACAGGCCACCATAAGAAAATAATCAGGAAAAATGCCAATTTGTAACACAGTGTCAACCCGAGATATAGACTTTTGTTTACTCGCCAACTGCACGTGCCATTACAGTTCTTTCTCACTGACTAAAGTGCATGACTGGCAAATTATTGTTACAGCACATTAATAAATGACATTTAAAAGGTGCCATACTAACTGATGAGTTTTTAGGTTATCACATCTACTACACAACATAAAAATAAAATTGTACTTGCAACTAATCTATTCAATTCCAATTTTTTTCTGACATTTGGGGAACAACTAACTTAGTTAGGCAAGCCTTCCACATGCTTCAAATACTGCAAATCCTGTTTTGTTGGCTTGACTATCATGAAATATCAATATGGATTTGAAGATTGAAGCATTTTCATACAAATCAAACCAGACAGGACTATGTAGAGACCACAGCAACTGTTTATGCTGCAAATTTTGTACTTAACAAACTCTTATACTCTGTATGAAAGATGCAAGAAGACAAGAGAAGAAATAAAAAGAAAAAATACTGAATACAGTCAAATTTCATTTAGCCTCCTAACATTATTTATAATTACTTTATGCTAGCAATCTAGGTGGTCTCTAAAAGAAACACATGTACTTTAATTAGTAGAGGAGATAAAACACTGAAGGATGTATTTTAGAAAACAGACAGCAATGGGAGAAAGGCCAAAAAAAGCCACAAAGAAAAGTCCAGTAACAAATCCACATACCAACTTCAGTCTTCTCTTAACACACACACTCTCTAAATAATTTCCCTGAATATCACTTCTCCCACTCAAAATATCATTTTATAAAAATAAAATTATATTTTATTGTCATAGGTCATTGTCTAAGGCACAGGTCAATTTTTTTTCGTTGACCTGTGCCTTAGACAATGACCTTGTAATACTCAGAAACCAAGACCAGCTGGTTCTCTGCAAAATTCTCACTGCAAACTTTACCTGAGAGATTCAGAGGACAAAGTCACTGTAATCACGTTTTGCCTTACACTGCCTAAGTTATTACCTTACTAACCTTGTATGTGCATATTATAAAAATCATCCATTTATGTTACAGTGAATTACTTTAAGTTAACACTGGGAACACAACACCTGAAATGAATTCCAAGTGACAAGACCATCATCAATCATACTTTCTCAGCACTAATGCCACCACATAAAGAATGTTTCACAGATGGTGCTATGTATACTGATACATTTCTGAATTAGGAAGTTCTTTGTAACTGTAGCATAAGTCAACCAAAATAGCATATTTGTTTGACTAATATTTCATTTTAAAAGACAAATCATCACAAATATTAGCAATGCAACTTATCTGATTCCCCTTTCTAACTGTTTAAAAGATTAGATGCCAAATCAGGAACGGAATCAAGAAAAAATATACAAAATTAGAAAACACCAGTGAGGTCTTCCTTTTGCAACAAGTCCTCAAAACCCAAAAATTTGATTTGTATACATTTTTTTAGATTACACAAGATAATAATTCAAAGTAAAAAAAAAGCTGCTATTAAATTAGAAAGAAAAATGCTCTATCAAGATTGTATGTATTAATATTGGAATAAATTTCTTATGGCACCAATTAATGCTATTTCTAGGTTACATTTTAATTTGCAAACAGTAAGATCTTATATGATCTGACAGAGTTTTCACAAAAGCAACTTTTTTACAGCAATTCAGAGACCAGCCAAGTTATTACTTCAATTGCTTGGCAAAAAAAGAGGCAGTATTTAAAATCAAGTATGATAAATCTATGACTCAGTTATGCTAGCATAGATAATTACAAGTCTTTGTAAAACAAACTCTTCAACACACCATAAAAGCACTCACACAGCAGGAATATTTACACATTCTCAAGCATCAGCTTATGGCTTTAAAACATATTGCTCAAAAAACACTAAAACTTTAGGACAAAGCATTTTCTGAACGTAATGTTCATTAAGGTAAAATGACAAAGATTCAAGATCTATTTGATTCAAACACTACTGGGAGGCATCCCAGCCAGAGTCAGGTTTTTCAGTATCTAAGATTCCCACTTCTTGAATTTATCAGGGAGCTGTTTCAGAGGAAGAGCCCAGGAAACACAGAAGCTACCATGGCTGTGTGAGCTGGAACCAGAGTGCTGAGCCTCCTCTCCTCCAGTACCCAACCTCAGCAGAACTACAAGCCTCATGACAAAAGATTAAAAGAACAGCCACAGATAATTCACCCCAGCCTAAGGGCCAAATTCCCACACAGATGCTGATAAAGACAGGGAGGTTGATAAACAATTACCACTGCAAGTGAAACAGACTCAGTGTGAGGGAAATAAATGTAATTTACTGTCAATTAGACTCAGGCAGTGAGGAGCAGAGACAAACACAACGCCTTTGCCTCCCTCTCTCATCAGCTGCACTGTGCTCCTTCACCCGAGACTGCCACACCTCTCCCAGGGCAGCAACAGCAGCTGTGACCGTTCAGAACAGCTCCTCTCCACAGCTCCTGCCTGCTCACAATTCCCCCTTCTCTGGCATGGGCTTTCTCCCATGGGATGCAGTCCTTCAGGAAAACGAAATTGCTTAAGCATGGTTTCTCCACAGGCTGTGGTTCCTCCAGGACTCTCCACCTGCTTCAGTGTGGGTTCCTTCTTCCATCCTGTGTCTGTGCGTTGGCTGCTTCTTCCATCCTCTCCCCCTTCTGTCCCACTTCAGATTTCTCTGGAGCAATCCTCTTTATGCAGTACTGAGTCCAATACAGCTCTGATATAGGTCTGTGATTAGTGTCTGAGCCATGACACTAAGCTGAATCTTCTGATATTTTTTTAAATCAAAATTTAAAACTACTTTCCTCAAATATGAGATGGATAATTGTGTATGTTAGTGTAAACGCAGTGAAACCCTCATGAATAAAACATTAGGCAAACTTCTATGAATTTAAATTGTGTTACATTATAAAACAATTGTTGAGCTAACATTACAGCTCACCTGCTACAGAAAATGTTTAAGCTTTCTACAGTTTAATCATCATTAATGGCACAAGGAAATTATTTACTATCAAATGGGTCAGAGAATACATAAAGAAGGCCTTTGCAGTATTGATTTTGCACATAAAATTAACATCTTCAGTTGTACTTGGAACTGCCAAGAAGGCTTGACTAATACCAACTCCTCTTATTATAAAGCCTCAAGAAATTGCCACAGTTGGGATGTCAAACTTGTTTTTAAATGATGAAAGAGAACATCTGAATGCTTCATGGGCTTGACTACTAAGTGATTAAAGTGTAACTGACTGAACTGAATTTCTGCCAGTGTCAACATAAAACTTTTTTAAAAAGTCAGTGCTATGAATTATTTACTGTTCTTTCAAAGCTCAGTGTCAACACATCAATTCACTCTCATTCTATTCCTCCCTTACAACCCCAACTACAATCACTCTAATATGCAAGATGGTGACATACATCTGCAATGTAGTGAGCAATGTAACACAGCTAGGCAATCACCCAAATTATTCAATGCTTTGGAGACCTAGGAAGAACATCTTTAGCACAAACACATTCCCATAAGGGGTGTACAATTTCAGAGCACCTTGGAAAATACAGGGCAGGCCTTCATCATAATATTGCTCCTGCAGAGGCATAACTCCTTCCAAAAACCTGTGCATGTGACTACTTAAAGTAGCACCAAATAAGCTCCACAAAACAAAACACGGATCAAGTACAAATACTCAATTATACTGCACAAACAACCCATACTGGAAAACTATGGTGCTTTAACCTTGAAAAACTGCACCACTAATGAGAGCTGTAAGAAACAACATGCTTAAAAAACCATCTATCCAATATCTCTAACCAGGGTATTTTGTCCATTAGAAGTATACAGCAGACTGTCAAAACCAGAAGTATTGCCCAAAGTCACAGAACCGCAGAATCAATTACGTTACAAAAGACCTGCGAGATGATTGTGTCTAACCTATGACCAAACACCACCTCACCAAGTGCCATGTTCAGTCTTTCCTTAAACATATCCAGATACAGTGATTCCACAGCCTCCCTGGGTAGCCCACTCCAATATCTAATCACTCCTTCAGTGAAGAAATTCCTCCTGCTATCCAACCTGAACTTTCCCTGGCGCAGCTTGAGGCTACGTCTTCCTGTCCTGTCACAAATCAGCTGGAAGCAGAGGTCAACCTTGCTACAATCTCCTTTCAGGCAGTTGTAGAGAACAATCAGGTTTTCCCTGAGCTTCTGTTTCTTCAGGTTAAACAACCCCAGCCCCCTCAGCCATTCCTCATGGGACTCGTGCCGCAGACCCTTCACCAGCTCTGCTGCCCTTCTCTGGGCACACCTCAATGTATTTCTTGCACTGAGGGCCCAGAACTGGACACAGCACTGGAGGTGTGGCCCCACCAGTGCTGAGTACAGGGGGACAATCACTGCCCCGGGCCTGCTGGCCACACTATTGCTGATACAGGCCAGGATGCCACTGGACACACACTGGGTACACACTGGATCATGTGCAGCTGGCTGTCAACCAGCACCCCCAGGGCTTTTCTGCAGGGCAGCTTTCCAGCCATTCTGCCCCCAGCCTGTGGCACTGCCTGGGCATGTTGTGACCCAAGCGTAGGATCCAGCACTTGGCTTAGTTGAACCTCATACCGCTCATCTCCACCCATCTATCCAGCCTGCCCAGATCGAGATCTGCAGAGCCTTCCTACACTCCAGCAGATCACACTCCAACCCAACTTGATGCCATTCATGAATTTACTAAGAGTACACTTGATTCCCTCATCTAGATCATCAGTAAAGATAATAAACAGGACTGGCCCCAATACTGAGCCCTGGGGAACACCACAAGTGACCAGACACCAACTGGATGTGGCTCCATTTCACCACCACAGTTGGGACACAGCCATCCAGACAATTTTTAATGCAGTGACATCAAAATATCTAACAAAAGATACAATGTTTTTACCAAATTTACAAATCCCTTCTTCAGAAATAGCATAAGCCTAATTGAGATTATCACACCATTACAGTCTTAAATTCTCAAATTCTAATACAAGGATTGTCTACTGGAAAGTGCTGAGAACAGTGTGAACACCTAGATGCTGCAAAACCACTAAAACATACTCCCAAAAGAACACACAATAACGCTTACCAAAGTGGTAATGTTATCAGATATATTCATTAAGAGACAAATTAAATAACCAAACAGGTGACGATGTTCAAGGCTTTATTACTTCTTAATTAAGTCTGGCCATGATGCACAACTTCTGTGCAAAGTTGTGAAGACCTCTATATCACCGCAGTGCCTGAAATGAAACACATTTCTCTTGGCTGATTGCTCCTTTGCAGCAGACACAAAAAGGTATCCATGTCCTAAAACAGCACAGCTAAACCAGCTGAACTTGCAGAACTTGGGCCTAGATCAAATAGTATTTCACCAACTACTTTTCACAAGCAATACTAGAATTGTGCTATTGTGTCATAACTTCTGCCTCTTCAGTCCAGATATGGCTGAAGAAAATTGTTAAGATTATCTTCTGGATTTATATATACACAATCCTTTCTTTAAAAGTATATTCTTACTGTTTCACTGAAATGCAATTGATGTTTTTAGCTTTGTTACAGTGAAAACTACACTAAGTATTCAACTGTCAAGTATCACACTTCAATTAAGCCTCTGGTGTAACAGAGTTAACCTTAGACCAACCTCTGTAAAACATGCTGGAACTTTAGCCTTCATTTCCAAAGACTCAATAATATCCCTAGCATCTCTCAGCAGTGCACTGTGCTGGCTAAAATTAGCCGAAACAGTTTACTAAATACAGCTTCTCAAACTACATTATTAATCAAAAGCCCTCAAGTTCAATTAGGAGCTTTGGAATAGGACAGAAATCACTACTATTTTATCCCTTACCTAGAAAACACGGTGAACTTTAAAAAACAAAGCTTATATATAAAAAGACTAATGTGAACCCAAAGCACCACAATAACTTCAAATACAGCAATTCTCTAGAAGATAGTTTTCCTAGGTCACGAGTGTTAAAACTTCTGAACCAGGACTGCAAAGTATCACATAAAGAACTACTTCTTTCCTCTACCACAGTTATTGGCCTTAAGAAAGCAATCCAGGTGAAATGAATAATATGTAAGAGTGTGTGTTCTCAGATTTCTCCTCAAACTAAGTCAGGGCCTACTCATTGCAGTTCTTACTTGCTTTCCAGACTTCTCAGCTATTCACACAAAACGCAAATTTCAGAAGTTCACAAAGCTTCTCAAAAGTATTTTGAATAGATGCAGATAACCTGCATATTTAGCCACATTTCTGTAGAATACGTTCTTTCTTTTTAAATCCCACACAAGTGTTACCAGCTTTCAGCAAAAACATTATGCATCAACCCAAATACAGACATCTCCAGTTGCAGTTCTGTTAAAGAGCTCTAATGAAAATGTTCACATAAGACTATCACAATTTTCTCTGTACATTAAATAATTCCACAGACTCCAGTTATATTCAAAATTGATAAGACTGCAGTATGCTAATTTTCTAATTTGATAAAGGAATGGATTTTTACTTCCCACTGTTTGTTTACTAAATGCTCATGGTCAAACTTGGCACTAATGTAACATAACAATACAAGGCTTTGAAAACATTTTTGAAAAGCAATCCAATCTACCTTCATGTTATTCTATGCTGCACTTTCTAGGACTAAAATTTTGTGTATTAGACACAATCACACACTTTTAAACCCTGTGAAGAGTCTCAGAGATATTGTAAAACAAGCAATTCCTGAGCTGATCACCAAATTACTAACAGAAGGACATTCATATACAGTCTTTACCACAGACGTCCTAATTAGATATGGTAACCCAAATTTTCATACAACAAAAACTTTACCTTTGCCTGACATATTCTGGCTTATCCTCATTTGAGTTCATAGCATATTCAGTATTCCACAAGGACCATCAAGCCCAACTCTTAAGCAGGTGACCTGTTCAGAGGCTGAACTCACGACCTTGGCTTTATTAGCACCATGCTCTAACCAAGTGAACTAAACTCAGTTCTTACCAACAGAACATAGAGTAAAAACCCATAACTGTTTTACTCGTTCCAACAAAAACCTGTTGCAAAATGTTGTGGGAGAAAAGACAGATACAAGTAGAAAAAACAGTTGTGTGCATAGGGGTAACATGTTGAATGAAAGGGTGTGTTATTAGCTCTGTGAGAAACAATTTCTAAAATCCTCTAGCACAAATTTCTTGAGAATGCACATTATATGCTAAATACCATTTGAAATTAATGGATACTCACCTCACAATGAACATTTTTTAGTGCTGCCAGTACTTGTAGTAAGGTTTGTAGTATTCTCCAGATTGAAGAAAATACATTTTAAACCCAAAAAGGCTATCGTCCAAGAGTGTCACCAAACAATACAACAAAAAGTTGTGAAAATCAGACTTCATCTGACTTACCGCCAGTGCTTTAGACAATTTTGTTCTATAGTTATTCAAAACAATCACATCAATCTCCTTAAATGGCACATAGGCAAAGCCATCTTTAATAAATACTCTTCTGGCTCTAAATAAATCCACAGCATCTGCCAGTCCAACCTGAGAAGGAAGGAAAAACCCACATTGTGGAATAGCAAAATAACACAGTAACAATGGTTACAGCCCTAAGGTTCAAGATGGACCAGTAAAGCTTTACATCATTTTCTGTCTTTTAACAACATCTCCAGACAAAACTCAAAGACTGTGAAATTAAATCTTGACTTACGAATAGCTAATCATTACTTTGGTGGGAAAATATTGCTTGCTTACAGAAAGTGATGCAACTAGGCAAACAAAGGTACTTCAAAGTTTGTATCTACAAGTATTGATCCAATTATGTAGCTTTGCATCACCTATTGATTTGATATTTGAAAATGGATTTCTGTTTCAAACATCAGGAAATATTTCATTCATGTAAGCTACATACAAAAGGTTTTGCAAAGCAATCTGGAACCCAACCAGCTTTACTCCAAAGAATCAGTGGGCCACATTACAAGTTTTATCCTCTTCCCTTGCAAAACAAATTTCTGACTAATACATTCAGACCAAACCTAATTTCAGCAGTAAATGTTTGACAATGTCTCCATCCTGAGAGGTAAATTAAGTACTTTGTCTGGAAAACATTAAAGCTTAAGATCATTTTGGTGACAAAAGTAAGGAATGGCAGAAGAGACAAAAGACCTTATTAGTAGTTTGAAGGTTCCTTCATTTTCCAAGTCCCACCCTCCACCCTTATACTCACATGAAGTAGAAGAACTCTCATTAGTCTTTTAGATACTTGGATTTACTGTGACTATTAGGTAAAATCAGTAACTTTGCATTTAACTGAGAATGAATGCAGATCTGTGGGACTCAGCAATTTTTACTTACCTTATAGAACATTTGTTCTTTTACTTTAGTCAGACTGAAGCCAGGGGTCGACACACTCAGCTCATTAGCCAATTCATTTTTCAGGTCTTCACCAATCTAAAATTAAGAATTTGTTTTAAAACTGTTGAAATACTTTAGGATAAGGCTTTTTTATTTTATTAGCATAAGCTAAAATATGACTTAACCTGTTATATTATCAATTAAGTTGAAAAGAGAAAAAAAGCTACATATTCATTAAGTGATCACTAACAATTAATTAAGCAGAAATCAGCAAACACTAGTGGTCACTAGTGTTAAGCAACCTTCCCGATGAAGTAGAGGAGCAGATTTTAAACTACAATAATTTTAAGCATTAACAAGTATTGTAAAACACACTTTTTAAAAGTCCTTGGCTTTATTATAAAACTTGTCTAAAATAAAACTTGCTTGTCTTTAGGTACATATGAAAAAGCAAGATGAATAAATGGCAGCAAACAACTTCATCAGATTTAAACAAAACAGTTTCAGCTTATTTTTAAATACAGATTTAACAAAACTATACCTAACTATATATAACTATATTCAGGAAAGTAACTTTCCTTTTTCTAAGGAGTAAGAACAATGGTATCTTTACTGTCCTATAAGTGCTAGTGCTTTTGCAGTTCTTGAAACAAGTAAAGCAGCAATGCTATAATTTAACAACTTGAAGTATTTTAAAATCACAGTATTACATTTGCTAATAAACAGACTTAAATAGTGCATATACATAAATGCACATGATCATAGAGTCATAGAATATGCTGAGTTGAAAGGGACCCATCAGGATCATGAAGTTCCCTTCCTGGCCCTGCACAGGACACCCCAAGAGTCCCCCCATGTACCTGAGAGCATTGTCCAAACCCTTCCTGAGCTCTGTCAGGCTGGTGCTGTGACCACTGCCCTGGGGAGCCTGTTCCAGTGCCCAGCCACCCTGGGTGAAGAGCCTCTTTCTAATATCCAACCTAAACCTCCTGTTACAGCTTCAGGCCATTCCCTTGGGTCCTCTCACTGGTCACCACACAGAATAGATCAGTGTCTGTCCCTCCTCTTCCCCTCTTGAGGAAGTTGCAGAATGCAGTGAGGTCTCCCCTCAGTCACATCTGGGCTGAACAGACCAAGTGACCTTAGCCTTTCCTCATACGGCTTCANTTCCTTCTCAATTTAAAAACCCAAGAAAACAAAAGAAAAACCACTTCTCTTGGAAGTCATAGGAAGGACCATTTAATTTCAAACTTGGAGGAGCAGCTTAGAGAAAAACAGTGATTTGATACATGCATATGAAATAGCCAAGGCAGCAATGTTGAGAAGGCTTATGGTTACCCTGTCTGCATCTTGATGTAATCTGTAGTACTCTCTCAGGAAAACCAGCTTTAAAAAATAATAATAAAGATGCCAGCAAGGCAGAAGAATGTAGCTTTGAAGAGAGAGGCAATACAAAATAGCATTATATTTCTGCATGTAAAAATGTAAAGCTCAGCAGCCTGTAAAGAAAGCATTCTTTAAACAAAGTAGCTGTATCAAAACAATTAAATGTGCTCCCATAAATGAAAAAAGAAAATACTTTCTATAAAATTCTCTCATTAACAATCTTATTCTTGCTAGACTTCGAAAAATTCCTGCTTTTCATGACACACTGAAATGATATACAAATTTCACACAGTGGTACCAAAACTCCATTATTCCCTGCAAGTGATCTATTTCTTGTCTAAGTAAGTATGTATCTAAGTCACTGCCTCAGCCTGCCTTTCACCTACCAGAGACCTAAGTTTTCATTTTAATTCCAAAATAGTGGCTTCCATTTTCAAATGTAACAGTTTTATGCATTCTTGGTAGAAATCTCTTAGGAGAGCCTGTCCACTGTATCATTCCAAACCCTCACTGACCGTGTAAACACACTGACCAAACAAAAACAANTTAAGTTGAAAAGAGAAAAAGAGCTACATATTCATTAAGTGATCACTAACAATTAATTAAGCAGAAATCAGCAAACACTAGTGGTCAATAGTGTTAAGCAACCTTCCCGCTGAAGTAGAGGAGCAGATTTTAAACTACAATAATTTTAAGCATTAACAAGTATTGTAAAACACACTTTTTAAAAGTCAACTTGTCTAAAATAAAACTTGCTTGTCTTTAGGTACATATGAAAAAGCAAGATGAATAAATGGCAGCAAACAACTTCATCAGATTTAAACAAAACAGTTTCAGCTTATTTTTAAATACAGATTTAACAAAACTATACCTAACTATATATAACTATATTCAGGAAAGTAACTTTCCTTTTTCTAAGGAGTAAGAACAATGGTATCTTTACTGTCCTATAAGTGCTAGTGCTTTTGCAGTTCTTGAAACAAGTAAAGCAGCAATGCTATAATTTAACAACTTGAAGTATTTTAAAATCACAATATTACATTTCCTAATAAACAGACTTAAATGGTGCATATACATAAATACACATGATCATAGAGTCATAGAATATGCTGAGTTGAAAGGGACCCATCAGGATCATGAAGTTCCCTTCCTGGCCCTGCACAGGACACCCCAAGAGTCCCCCCATGTACCTGAGAGCATTGTCCAAACCCTTCCTGAGCTCTGTCAGGCTGGTGCTGTGACCACTGCCCTGGGGAGCCTGTTCCAGTGCCCAGCCACCCTGGGTGAAGAGCCTCTTTCTAATATCCAACCTAAACCTCCTGTTACAGCTTCAGGCCATTCCCTTGGGTCCTCTCACTGGTCACCACACAGAATAGATCAGTGTCTGTCCCTCCTCTTCCCCTCTTGAGGAAGTTGCAGAATGCAGTGAGGTCTCCCCTCAGTCACATCTGGGCTGAACAGACCAAGTGACCTTAGCCTTTCCTCATACGGCTTCATCACCTCCAGACCCTTCACCATCCTCATGGCCTCCTTTGGACACTCTCCAGTAACTTTGTATCTTTATTATATTGTGGCACCCAAATCTGCACACATTTGCATAACATGCTTTTGATGAAGTATAATGGGAGTAGTCCTGACTGAAAGGAATTAAAATGTTAAGGAAGGCAGAATACCTTCTCAAAACGTAGATGGACAGAAGTGTCACCAAAGCATAACTCATTGTGTGGCAATGCTCTTCATGAACCGGATGTGTGCTCCAATACCTACAGTGAGCTGACACAAGGCTGCAGTCAAGTTTTTAGAGACTAGTCAGGAACAAAGCCCAGGCCATCACATGCAATAGATGAGCAGACTCCAAATGCAAGATGAAGTCACCCAATGTCTTTCCTCTCCATGGGAAGGGATGTGCTTAAGCAGTTTTATTCTCTGGATGGGGCAGAATATCTAAATTGTTGACCAACACTGATATACAGTGGGCATTTAAACAAAATTTTAAATGGGCATTTAAACAAAACTTTTTTCCTTCTCAGTTTAGAAACCCAAGAAAACAAAAAAAACCCGCACTTCTCTTGGAAGTCATAGGAAGGACCATTTAATTTCAAACTTGGAGGAGCAGCTTAGAGAAAAACAGTGATTTGATACATGCATATGAAATAGCCAAGGCAGCAATGTTGAGAAGGCTTATGGTTACCCTGTCTGCATCTTGATGTAATCTGTAGTACTCTCTCAGGAAAACCAGCTTTAAAAAATAATAATAAAGATGCCAGCAAGGCAGAAGAATGTAGCTTTGAAGAGAGAGGCAATACAAAATAGCATTATATTTCTGCATGTAAAAATGTAAAGCTCAGCAGCCTGTAAAGAAAGCATTCTTTAAACAAAGTAGCTGTATCAAAACAATTAAATGTGCTCCCATTAATGAAAAAAGAAAATACTTTCTATAAAATACTCTCATTAACAATCTTATTCTTGCTAGACTTCGAAAAATTCCTGCTTTTCATGACACACTGAAATGATATACAAATTTCACACAGTGGTGCCAAAACTCCATTATTCCCTACAAGTGATCTATTTCTTGTCTAAGTACTAAGTCACTGCCTCAGCCTGCCTTTCACCTACCAGAGACCTAAGTTTTCATTTTAATTCCAAAATAGTGGCTTCCATTTTCAAATGTAACAGTTTTATGCATTCTTGGTAGAAATCTCTTAGGAGAGCCTGTCCACTGTATCATTCCAAACCCTCACTGACCGTGTAAACACACTGACCAAACAAAAACAATACAACACCTTGTATAGCAATTCCACTATTTCTTCTAGGATATCTTACTAAAAATAACTCCATCAAACCAAGCCAAAGACAGAGTGGAGTTTTTCTCCAGAGAGTTATTAAAGGAGTCCAGAAACTGCTTTACATACAGGCCAGCAATATTGAGGAGAGAACAAGAAGAGGGAAAGGCAAGGATTCCTTCTTTATTTGTTCTTCCAAAACAAATTAGCTTAATTTCATCAAAAAAACCCTTTTTTTTTTTTTTTCAGTATTACACTTCATTTCAAGGGGGATTCATTCCAAACTTCACAAGCTATCTACATCCTTCTTTATTAATAATTTGACCATATCAATTTTGCACAGATGTAGTGACAGTCATTTTAAATTTTATTGCATGTCACTAGCAAACAATTTAACATTGTTGGGTAAAAGTGATCCTGGTGAACCCTCACAGAAAATAGGTTAATGGGCCATGACCAAAGATTTAGATAAGACTGTGGACAGTGTAACCAAAAATACAGTTTTATCAGAAATTTTGTTTTTCAAACTAACACAAATATTACAAAGCACTATTTATTATATACATAAATTATATACATAAAGCTGTTAAATAATTTACTTCCTTCAGGCTCAAGTATCTTATAGGTTAGGCAAATATTCAGCAGCCCCACAAACACTTTGCTCCTTGCCTTTTCACCAAATTCACATTGCCTTCATGTTTTCAGCTAATAGAGAGAAAAAGAAAGAAGAAACAAGGATAATCCTAGCCGCTAACTAAAGCTGGAAAATGACTCCAGAATGCATTCAAAAATAAAGCTGGTTTCCCTAAAGACTGGAACATGAAAAATAACCTTCCATTGGCATTAATGATTTCACCATTTTCACATCAAATGGACTGAAGGTGCAATGCAAAGAAATACACTACTCATGGTCTAAAGTCAGACTCAAGCTTTCAGTTAGGCCATGCCTGTATCACTGCATCCAGAGAATCATGAAACATGGATCCCAATTTTTCATGGCTCACAGAAGCTAGAAAAGCTTCTTTTTTACTGTTGTTTTTGGGGTTTTTAATTATTTAAATAAGAGCACTACAGTTTGTATATTTAATAACTTCACCCTAAAATAGCTCCTGCTAACACACATTCCAGTAATCATTAAAAAATTAGATACAATTAAATACAGCTTTTAGGATATTAACCGAGATTGGAAAGATAAACAGGCTGATTAACTTCTGACAGAACTCTGTGATCTTCAGCAGATAAAACACAGTTGCTCAAAATATTAAAAAAATAAATAAATAAAATTCTTCTGAGGGTCTCACCTGGTCATCATCTGGCCTTCCACATGGAACTGATTAAACTCACCTCACAGAAAACAATTCACCAGTTTTGCCTTGTTCATTTGGAGCCAGTTTAGTAAGCTGCTTATCACTATGTCAGACTTTGCTTTGCACAAGCAAAGAACACCAGGAAAAGGATCTTCCCTTTTCAGTGGCATGGGCCAGGTAGCATAGCTTGAAACAATTCAACAACTCATTGTAAATTCCTGAGACTTAGGAAAAATAAAGACAGAAGAAGAGAGGAAGGGAAAGAGGCAAGTACTCAGGACAAGTTGCATTATTTCTAGTTTTCTTGCTTTCTATGTGCAGTTTATTCATTGACTTTTAATCACAGAACTGTCCTGGAAACACAAAGACACATAAATTTAGATTAAAATATGAATAATTTAATATGCAGGGCTTGGTTAAACAAACACAGCCAGTGAGGTAGTACAAAAACTTCAAAATAAATTTGATATCACTCCTCTGTTTTAATGAAGAGATAAAGATTCATGCACACATTATATGTGCAACTGCTTAGTTTTACTGTTTCTAAGTCTCCCAGTAAGGAACAAGAACTCCATGCACAAAGTCCTTTCCTCTTCCAAGACTCAGCTTCAGGTATTTATGTGCACATGCCACTGGTGTCCTTAGAAACTGAACTTCCTAAAATTTGCTTTTAGTCATAGAGCACCTGGTACTCAAGTGGCACAACACCCTTCCCAAAAACAAGTGGTGCCAATCTGTACTTTGCTGAATTGCAACTCTAGGCATGAAGCAGAAAAAATAATCATTTCCTAATCAATCTTCTCCATTGCCACACATCACACTACAAACTAAGCTAGCACTAGAATACCAAAGTATTAACCTAGATGCCATTCAATCTGAGAATATAAATTTAAAGTGTAATTAGCCAGTTAATGAATATTAGCTTGATTAGCAAAGGACACCATTCTCAGCTCTCCTACCAATTAAAAGGATGAAGAGCCTTAAAGAAAACATTCCAGAAGCTCATAAATCTGTCACTTACAAACCTGATGATTATCAATTTCATTTTGGCCAAGCAAAAATTAATTAAGAAAAAAATTTTATCTTCCAAAATACTACAACTTCATATTTTAGCTCAAATTCAGCTTACTGGCATAGCTAAAAATATAAAGGGCAGCACTTGGAATTATCAATTCTTATCCATCAATTGAAACATTGTTTGGGCTTTTTTTAAGAGGCAAGAGTGGGTACAGAAAGAACATTTTATGATCTGCCTCACTATGCAGCTAATTCATGGTTACCATAATCACAGAGAAACACAGTGATACAGGTTCAGTCTCCTACATTCCTGACAATCATTTCCCCATATCCATTTAAAGGAAAGCTGAACAAAACAATTACTGCAGAATTACCTAGAAACACTACTACATACAAGTTAAGAGTCACAGGTGACTGAAGAGCTAACAGAAGACCCTTCTGATAAATGTATCAACAAGTTTTCTTTCATTTATAAATCAGGATAGTATCACCAGGTGCAACTTTAAAAAAACTTGTTAACAAATGTTTCTCTAGATTTAATCACAGGATTAGCCTCAGAGGGTGTTTCAAAGTTGGCAGACCATTTTCTGAAGCTTATCCCAAACAGCTTGTCCAAAACTGCAGCTCATAAATTCTAGTTGCAAAGTAATTACATCCTGCAGAAACCATCCTATCAGCTTTTATGCTGCTGTATTGAAGAACAATATAAATATCTCCAAAGATATTGCAATCACTGCTATGAAAAAATAAATTCAAATAATTTTTCAACCATTATGAACTTTAACCACTACAAAAGAACTTAACACTTTGATTATTCAAAAAAAATATTTCTTCTTGTGCAACATACAGGTATCGTTTTTAAAAATACACTATTGATTTCCCAATTTTCTCTTTTCTCATCCCCCAAAAGAATCTCTAAAATATTTATGGAAAAAAAGCAGAGACACTTTATGACACCTTTCTGTTTGTCTATACTAAGTTTCTTCCAAGAATCTAAAATTACCAGCTGCTAAGAACTGAAAATCTGTAAGGATGAGATTAGGATTTGCTAT
>WEZZ01008202.1:421631-439436 GCA_013400585.1 Chloropsis cyanopogon | reverse complement strand
TTATATATTATATATATGTAATAGATATATACACACACATATATGTATATATTCAAGTATATATATATGTATATATATATACACACACAAAGACATACAGATATTTTTACTTTATATTCTATTACTTTTCACACTTGGTATATTGCTTTCTGCATTTATATATATATCTCACACATATATATATATATCCCTTGATATACTTGGTCTGTTACTTTACACCAAAGCAATGAACTGAGCTCAGAGCTCCTTGCACCCACCTCGCTGCCATCCTTGGGCTGCTGCAGGGTCCTGGGGGAGGAGGCAGATCCTCCTTCTCTGGGCCAGAAAAAGAGCAGGAAAAACACCCCAAAGAGCCATCTGTAAAACTATTCCAGCAAACCAACATTTTTGGCTGGCTGTATTTATCCATCAGTTCCCAAGGCAGCCACGAGGGAGCTGGGGAAGCTGTGGGGATCCCCTCGACGCTTCATGAATTTCAAGCGCAGACAATTGATTTACGTCGGCTGAAATTTGCATGGGGAGAGAAAAAAAAAAGAAAAGCTGGAAAAAAAAAATTTTAAAAGACTAAAAAATGAGCTCTTCACCATTCATTAATTTTCTCAAAAATTCATTCATCCAATTAGGCAGCTGAAATGGTGTGTTGTAATTTAGATACCCTGTGACACACCATGACTATTGATGGTTCCTGATTCAAAGGGAACAGAAATGGAATAAATCTCAGGCTACAGGCTCTTCAAAACCTAATTTCCTTCTAGTTATGAACCAGGAAATCGTGCGGAGAAATCAGGAGAGGTTCAGACAAATTTAGGTTGGGCATCATGGAACAAAGCAGGTTCTTTGCTGGCTGTGAGCTCACAGCTCTAAATTTGGGGGAGTTTTTCCTTTATGAAACATCTCATCACTTGTCATTGATGGATCTGGAAGAGGGGCACCCACCCTCGTGTGTCCACCCCAGACAGCATCTCCTACAGCACCACCAGTGCTCAGAACTAGGCTGGAGAGGGGCTGGGAACACAAACCCTGTGAGGAACCCCTGAGGGAGCTGGGGGTGTTCAGCCTGGAGAAAAGGAGACTCAGAGATGACCTGATCACTCTCTACAGCTCCTGAAAGGTGGGTGTGCTCAGGTGGGGTTGGTCTCTCACTCCAGGCAGCACTGACAGAACAAGAGGACACGGTCTTAAACTGCGCCAAGGGAAATTTAGGTTGGATATTAGGAAAAAGTTTTTCACTGAAAGGGTGATAAAGTTCTGGAATCATCTGCCCAGGGAGGTGGTGGAGTCATCATCCCTGATGTGTTTAACAAAGCCTGGATGTGGCACTGGGTGCCAGGGTTTAGTTGAGGTGTTTGGGCTGGGTTGGACTCGATGATCTTTGAGGTCTCTTCCAGCCCTGTGATTGTGTAAATTCATTTTCAACCTCTGCATCTTCAGCAGCAGCAGGAGGTTTTTTGGAAGACAACTGCCCAAGTCAGGACATCAGGGTTGTGCTGCAGAGGACAGGGTTTAACTGTGACAAACGCGGGGTTTATGTTGCCTCTCTGCCGTTAAGAGTTTGCTGACCGAGGTGTACGGGGTCGTTATCAGGGTGATAAAGCAGCGCCCCGGGGGCTCAGTGGATGTTCCCAGCCAGGTCTTCCCACTCCATTCGGTTTGACCCATTTTGCAGAGGAGGAGACTGAAGTACCCAGTATGTTCAAGTTTTTCAAGGTAATTTCCAAGTTCAACAAAGTTGTAATTCCAGAAACTGAGGTCCTAAAACATGTGGAAATGATGTTTTCCCCAGTTTCTCTTATTGACCTCACTGGGAGTAAGGCCACGCCATCCACTTGTCCACAAAATGCATTTAAGTGTCCCCATTTAACAGCTGAAGAGGGAAATTTGGGGCCAGACTGTCATTTGGAGACTTTCCACAAATCTTCCACAAGATTTGCAATCACAAGCTGTGGAGGAGAGCTGAGGACTTCACGTTCCCCCAAGAATCACAAATCCCCAGGGCTGGGTCCTGTCCCCCTGCAGGAACACAGAGCATCAATAACACAGCAATAAATATTCCAGGCAGCTGGTTCCATCCTGGAAGGGAATATGGAGATATAAACAGAGATGTGTTTGGAGAGTTATGGGCAACTCATCATCGTAACGTGGGAGCGCTTATTGAGTTCCCCAGGATTTAGGGTGAGATCCAGAGATGCACTTTAGGTGCTGCAGCTTGGGTAATGAGATGCCTAAAATGGGTGGTGGGAGGCTCAAGGACACGTTTCCAGGGGGGTTTGAGTGTCTCCATGAGGGAATTCTCTTTCCCCTGGCTGCATCAGAGGATTTTCCTGGTGTTCCTCTGAACCCTTGGGGCACAGCCAGGGTTTAAATCCACATCCTCACCTCTAGCCCAGCACACACAGCACCAAAACCCCCGACATAACCCAGGATTTGGGGAGCCACAGAAGCTTTTTCTCCCCTACCATCACTTGTAAAATCATGGAATGGTTTGGGTTGGGAAGGACCTTAAAACAGCCCAGTGCCACCCCTGGGACACCTTCCACTGTCCCAGGCTGCTCCAAGCCCTGTCCAGCCTGGCCTTGGGCACTGCCAGGGATCCAGGGGCAGCCACAGCTGCTCTGGGCACCCTGGTTTTTTCCTCTTATAAAGAAATCTCCATAACATTTACAAAAAAAAACCTCCTCTCCCTAAATAGACTAAAAAAAACTATTTTAAAGGTAGTAAACTAGCTAAAAATTTTAGGTTTTGTTTCTTTACATTATCAGTACGATAGAAAGGTTGTGGGGTGCGAAGTTCTAAATAGTTCGTTTTAAATCCTTTTTTTTCCCCCTGTTACTTACTGTTAATAAAATTTTCTTTATATCCTTTTAAGATTTTAAGCCTACTTTACCTTTCTCCTAATCCTATCTCACAACAACAACAATAAAAAAAAACCTTAGTGAGTAGCCAACACCAAAACCCACCACACTAATTAATACATTTACCAAGAAAAAAAAAAATCTCAAATTAAAAAAATCTCAAACTAAAAAACCGAAACCACTCCACAGGGCCTACCCCCATCATGATGCATTTCTTCTCTGACCCTGGTAATTCATCCTTGTGAGGAGAACTACCCCAAATCTCTGCCTGGAGAGGTGTTGGGAGGAGCAGGTGAGCCAAACCTCCCCAAGCAGCTCTGCACCCTGAGGGATGGCTCCTGCTGCTCCACCTGCCTTTTTCTCCTCTTCTTCAAAAAAAAAATAAACTGCAGAAACACAGAGTTAAAATCTGGAGGCAAAAAGGAAACGCCTGGTGCCACGTCCTATCAGCACTGGGCAAAAAAAAAGGTCCCCAGTCCCCAAAAGCCTCCCAGAAAAAAAGAAAAAACAGGAAGAAGTAAATAAATTTCACTGAGCCTTTTGAAATGGTTTAATTGCCTTTGTGCTCTAATTGCTCCTGGTTTTACAGCCTCATTTCTTGTCATAAAATTAGTCCCACTTTTTATGCTTTTTCCTTTTCTACTGGTCTGTGATTATTATTTTTTAATTGCTTTGGTGTGTTGATCTCTCCCACGTCTCCCCCGGGAAGGGGAGCAGGGACCTAATTCTGCGGCTGTCGCCCGCCTGGAGGATGTTGCAGCTGCTGAAAGGAGATGGACGCTCACATTTTGGGGTGAATATTAACACTAATCCCTCCAAAACTGCCACAAATATCCAAGAGCAGGGCTGGGCACAGGGACTCTGCATCCAGGCAGAGCCCAGCCCCGAGAGGAGGAAGCAGTGATTAGGAACACCAGCGACTTCTGGCAGGATTTTCTGGGGGAAGATTTCTTGCTACAAACCACGACCATCAGGAACACAATAAAAGCATAGGAAGAAACCAAAGCACCTGAAAAAGATGAAAACTGCGTCATCTGTAACCCTTTTAATAACCATCCTATTTCAGCCAGCACCAAGGCTTCCTCTCAGCACAGCATCTCTGTTTGTCTGGGCTTGATCTACAGCTGCAATAGGAAGCCGTGCGTGAAGTTTATTAAGGCTGGGTAATTTCTATCACTTCTGTGTACTATTGATTCCATCTCTACTGCTATCCTGCCCTGTCTGGACCTAAAAAGCGATTTAAAAACAAGGAAAAAAAAAAAAGCATATAATTCTTTAAAAATTGCAAGTATTACGGGATGTGGGACGTTGCCATTTTGGGTGCATTAGCGACGCGCTGCAAAGGAATGTGTCTGAGATAGAAATCTAATTAAGGGGACTTTGATGATGTTGAGACTAAAAATGAGGGAGCACTTTGAGCTGAACCAAAACACGAAGTTGAATCTGAACTTAGCTCCGCACATTTCTGTCTCAGGAGTGGAAGGAAAATTGGATTTGCTTTGGCTTTCAGCCAGCCTTGCTTCATCCTGAACTAGCTCTCCACTGTCCAACCTCTCCCACGTCCTTGGAGTTACTCCCAGTTTGTGGCATAAGCAAGAGTGAGCTCAGAGGAGCAGCTCTACCCACAGTGATGCTCAGGGCTGGCACGGCTCCACCTCGGTGCAAGTCCTGTGGTGTCAGAAATGCAGATCTCAATGCAGAAAAGCAAACCTTGAAGCCTCCTCTGGTGCACAAAGGGGTTGCACACATCTCCAGCCCAGCCCAGAGCTTCCCTGCTGCTCCTCCATGAAATGAGGCCACAGGATGAAGGGGCCATGTCCCACACACATCCCATCCCACCCCAAGAGCGGCATTCCCAAGCTTTTCCTCACAGCTGGATCCTCAGCCTTGTGTCCTGGGCTCCAGGAAACAAAAGGACAGCAGGGACAGAGCAGGTCAGACACGGATCCCAGCTGAAGCCAAACCTTCCCAGAGCTGTGGGATGCAGGATCTGGGTCAGGCCCACCTGTACCCAGCTCATTGGCTCTCTCAGCTAAGTGGCACAACCCCCCTGCAGTGACATATAAAACATAATAATTGAGAAATTAAGAAGTAGTCCTCTCCTTTAGCCCATTCCCCCTGGGCAGGCACAGCCTGGCCTGTCCAAGCTCAACCCTCTCCTCCCACAGCCCTCCCTGCCCTGCCATAACCACGAGTGTTCTTATCTTTCCCAATTTTCCGTGGGGTTGGGTCACCTCCATTCCCTTACCAGGAAATCCAGGCCCGTCAACCACTGCAGAGCCACAGCACAAGGAGAATTTGTCCTGGCTGGACTGAAAGAAAAAAAAAAAAAAAGGAGTGGAGCTGAAGGCTGCAAGATGAGTTGTGGGAATGAGAGTGCTTTGTGGGATATCATCCAACTCCTGCTGGACAAAATCCATCATCCCCTTGGTACTCCCCTGCCTCTGTGCTGAGAGACACCAGAGATATCCAGAAGCCTCAAAGACCTCCAAAAGTTTGTCCTACCAAGTCAGGGTGCAACACCCTGAGGGGGACATTGAAGGGAAACCCCAAATGAAGCGGGTAGAGCTGAGGAACACCTGGAAGAAATGCTGGGAAGCAGCAGGACTGTCCCCCGTGGCTACAGCCCGTAACCTTGTGCTTCTCCCAGGTGTTTTCCAAACTTTCCTGGAGAACATCTCTGCAGAACAATGCTCCACCTTGCCCAAGGGAGGAGATGTAGGATGAGCTCAGGCTCAAGCCTCCTCTGAATTCAGCTCACTGCAGCACCTGTGGGCATTTTGGAAAGGGGGCCTTCATCACTCTCATGGAGACATCAAGGGAGCTGGTTGTAGGAACTGCTTGTAGGTTTGGGGGGTTTTTTTGGTGCAGCATATTCAGAGAATCCCAAGATATTTTGGGTTGGTAGAGACCTTAAAGTCGATGTCCATGGGCAGGGACACCTTCCACTGGAGCAGGTCACTCCAACCTGGAACACTCAGCATTGCAGGGGAAGGGATGGGCAGAGGGGAGGAAATGACAAACTTCATCCCTAATGCTCCTTCAGCAGCCAGGCACCTCCCAAAGCACCGAGGAGCAGCCCCACGGCTGTGACATTTGCGATGCATTAAGTTTAAACATTTTCAATAAAGAAAAACAATCCATTCAGACTTGCTTTATGATTCATAGTAATTGCAAATAGGAGCAGTTAATATAATTGTCCAGCTGAGACCAGCAGGCTGGGAACATGTAGCAGTGAGATGTACAATCAGGGAAGGTTGGGAGGGAATTTAAGTGCAGGTTAAGCAAATGCATTACTTTAATAACACACAGAGACAGCCCTTGTAGTTATAAAGAGGATAAAATAAATATTGTACCAGAAATCTACAGAATGGGAGGTTTTATCACCAAGGACTGCCCGCTCCCTATTTACTTTCAATTTAGATTTTACAAAAGCTGCTCTTGCCATGTTTTTTATGTATGGAAGACAATGACTTGAATTGACAAATGACTTTATTTCTCCATAAGTTTTACAAGGGAGCCTCAGTTTCTCAAGGAAAAATGATCACCTCCCAGCAGTCATCCTGGAGACAGAAAAAAGCGGTTTTTTGTATTTTTATTTTTTATTTCAGAAAGGGAGTGCTATAATTCAAAGAGGAGATGGTGTTCCTGCTCCTCTCTGCCTTGGAGGTAGGCCAACCCCTTTGACTTCTCCAGTCACCAAGGGAAGGGACCTGTTTCTCTGCAGTGGTTCTGTGTCTGAATTTCAGCCCTTTCTTTACCCCACCTCAGACATGACCATGCTGGTCCATGGGCAGGGCAGTCCAGCTTTAGGGCACAGCTCTTGTGCATGACCCTACTTCAGCTTTCCCAATCCTGAAAATCAGAGTTTCTTCCTTTTTAAATAATTAATTCAAGTTGGTTCAGTGTGAAGCAAGGGGAGAGAAAAGAAGCTCTTGAAAGACATCATCTTCATCATCATTTATCCAGCTTAACCAAACTCTGGCTCTCCAGAGAAGAGCTATAGTGCTTTATTAAAAGATATTTTCGAGGGCAACTCATTAAATTAAAGTATCTTGTTCACAGACTTAACAACACATAAACAGCCAAACAAAACAGAACATCAGCTCATTAGAACCGTTTATAAAATATTAAGGGTCTTAAAAAGTAACTTTGCTTTTTAGAAAGAAAGGTTCACAGGCACCTTTCTCTTGGTGATGGGGGAGAATGAGGATGTTCAGGTTTGCTACCTGCAACACAGAAAAAGAAATACTCTTGTCAAACTCCTTTTGCCTGGTGTCCTCTGTTGTTTTGGGGGTGATGGATTCATGCAATGGATTCGTTCTGGGGTGGCAGCGCCTGGGTGTTGTCACCTCCCTAGCCAGTTGAATATTCCAGCATCCCCCATCCAGGTGACGGGTTAAAAAATGCAGGATAAGACAGGCAAGAAGTATCAATCCCCCTCAAAAAGCCTCACCCAAACCCAAACGAATAGCATCTCTTTCAGAGCCCCCCAGGACCACCCATGACTCCCCATGCTGCAGGTAACCACGCCTGTTTCCAGAGGGATAAATACCAGCAGGAGAAGACTGGGAATGCAATTTTGAAGTCCCAGAATTTAGCATAAGAAGGTAATGGGATTGCAGTGGCTTTCCAGTAAATGTCATTGCTGTAATTAGGAGAACAATTATTGTCAACCGGCAGAATTGTCCCCTATCTGTCATTTCAGCAGGAGCAGCCAGAGCCACAATTAAGCCCCGCACGGGTGGGTCGCGGTTCAAACCCCGCTAAATGGGATCGGCGAGGGCGGAGCAGCCCCCGCTGCCAGCCAGGGCTGCCGGGGGAGCGATTTCGGGGGTTCCTCCCCCATTTCCAAGTGGGAATTTATTTCCTTCTTCCTCCCCACAGCGCCCGCCCCTCCGCCTCCCCTCGGGAGGATGCTGTAGACGGAAACTTTATTTATTACGGCCCCATGTCCTGGGCTTGTACAGGGAAGACTTCAAGCGACTGCTTAACTCAGAAAAAAATAAAGTGCTGAACTGATTTACAAATTTAAGACCTGGGAGGCCAAACCTTCCTCCACCTCCAGCAGCAGGAAGCTGGAGCAACTCCAGGGGGAGAGGATGGATGCCCCAAAGATGAAGCCAGCCCGGGATCACGTCCGTTACCTCCAGCTTCATCCCCCTCCGCTGTTTCCTCAGAGCGGAGGATGCTCTGAGAGCAGCTGACAGCACATCTGAGGCACGGGGCACTGATGAGTGAAAAAGAAGTTCCTCGGAGGTTTGAAAAGGAGGAGGAGACTGCAGCCTGTGATTAACAGCATCCACATCCCCAGGGACCTCTGATCTCCAGCTCGGGCCCTGCCTTCCCCAGGACACAGTCGCACGCTCCTAAATCCCCTCTCCTGCTGCACACCCGATGTGCAAGAGCTGCTGCAACTCAAGCAGGGTTTGAGCAGGGCACAGCCCTTCCCCGAGTCCCTCAGGGTGTCACCACCAGCCATGCCCAAATCGAAAAAGCCAGAAGTATCCTGCATCCGAATTTCCCAACCTGGGTAGAGAAGAGAATTCTGCATAAAAGGAAAAGGGGATGCAGCGGAGGGAAGGGCGGCAATTATTCCACTGAAAGCATTTGCGGCATCCTTGCAGCTCGTTGTGATTAACCGTGGCCAGAGTGCTATTAGCAGCTTGGGATGATGATTAACAAGCTCTCCTAATAGCTGTTTTTAAACCTGCTTTAAAAAAAAAAAAGAAAAAAAAAAAAATCTGGAGCAAAGCTGGAAGGGGGTGGGGAGACCGGGCGGTATCTCCAAGGAAACCAGAAACAAAATGGGCTTTGGCACATCGCAGAACTAGGCGGGTAATCAAAGATTACAACCAGTTTTAATTTAAGGTTAATTATTGTTTACTCTCTGGAGCCCGCCCCAGCGGAAAGGAGCAGTCGGTCTGACCTTGAGCAGCTCCTGGTGGGGCCCTCGGGTCCGTTCCCCCTGGAAAGCCTCGCCGGCATCTCCCGGTGGGAGCGGGGATGGAGGGGGAGCGGCAGGAGAGGGGAATCCATGCAGGGGGATGGTCAAAGAAGCCGCGATGGAGGCAGCGACGGGTGGATCCTGCCCCAGCTGCGGGCTGAAAAGCTTCATTCAGCTTTATTTAACTGGTTGCCCCAACTGCAGACACGGTTAATTAATTTTGGACTCCTATTGATTTTCCATTTGGAGGAATCACAGTGGCATTTTCGCTCCAAGCCAGCCCCATTTTTATCAGTGAAAATGTTGTATAGAGGCGCCTTCCCCTGGGGAGACCTTCTACCCCCGCCGAGGAGGAGACGAGGCTTCAGCACGGTCAGGACAGGGGATTTAGCACGGTCAGGGCACGGGATCTTGCCCGGGGCTGGGGCATCCTGCCCAAGGATGGAGCAAGGATTTGGGGAGCTTCTCTTGCCAAGGGACAGCAGGCACCAGCCTGCTCAAACCCTGCTTGAGTTGCAGCAGCTCTTGCACATCGGGTGTGCAGCAGGAGAGGGGATTTAGGAGCGTGCGACTGTGTCCTGGGGAAGGCAGGGCACAGCTGGAGATCAGAGGTCCCTGGGGATGTGGATGCTGTTAATCACAGGCTGCAGCCTCCTCCTCCTTTTCAAACCTCCGAGGAACTCCTTTTTCACTCATCAGTGCCCCTCCAGCTCCTCGTGGGCTCTCCAGCAGGTGGACAGGGCTGGCTCCTCACCCCTGGAGAGAGGGGGATCAGCACATCCCCCCGTTTCCACCGTCCTTAGCTCCCAAAGATGCCCAGGAGCCCACCTCAACCCCAGCTCTACAAAACGCTCCTTGTGCTCTGATTGATTCCACCTTGCACTTCCCCAGGCTGGATCCACCCTGCTTCTAAACACCCGGGCAGGCTGCAAAGATGGGACATTTCTCAAAGTCTATCCTGGAAAATACTTTTTACCCCAAGCCCCTGTTTTGAAACTGCCGTGGCAGCGCTGCTGAGGAATGGCAGCTGAGATTAAGGATGGTGACAACTCCCCCGAGCTCTCCTCCCTTTGCTGAGAGACAGACGTATTTAATTATGATAGAAAGGCAATCCTGGTGCGTGCTGCAAATACTTAAGGTGATTTGAAGCGTGAAGCTGCATAAGGTTTGTGAGATTTGAGGTTTCCAATCTGTTTGGGCTTGTTTAGACTGTTTCTGCTGTTTATTTCCTCTGTATTTTCACATGTTCTCAAGCACATGGGGACTTCAGGAGACAAGTCTGAAGAAATCAGTGCAGAAAGGTTTTGATAACTTAATTTTCCGTTTGATGCCATCACTGGGAGTGATGGGAGCATGGGGTTGGATGAGGAGGAGATGGTACCAAAGGAGGCATCACTTCTCTCCAGGAGCAGCTTCAGTCCCTCTCTTCAGGATTCCTCTCTGTTGTGATCATCACTTTGCTGATCCTTTTGCTTTGGATTTGCCAAGGGCTTTGCAACCTGGTGTGCACAGCACACAGGGGGTGGAGTGGGTTTCTCCTGAGACCCAGGTGGGCTTTCCCTGCCACAAAATTTAGGATTGATACCGTGGCACCAGCAGGAGCCACAAGGACACCAACGATCCTCCCAGAGCAACGCACCCAAAACAGAGAGGGGTGCAGTAAAACCTCCCCTGGCCCTGCATCCTGACACACAGAGACACACAGAGAGCAGCTCCAAGCCAGGGTGGACCTTGGTCAGTTTTCTGTGCCCTGACCCAAGTGGCTGAGCCCTGGATCCCAGAGATGGAGGCTGCCTGGGGACCAGCCCATGCAGGACCTGACCCACTGCAGATTCCAGAGCTTGATAAGAACAGCTTGAAATCCTGGCTGGCTGGGAACACTTCAGGCATTTGGAGAATATAAAACAAATGGTTTTCCAGTGTTAATATTTACCTGGGAGATCAAATGATTAAACTGTAATCTGCTCAGAACTTTTCTTCTCAGTTGCCTTTGAAAATATTTATCACATTTTCCTTCTGCAGCATCGCTGTCCCTGCAGCAGCCCTGATGTCCTCCCATCCATGAGGAGACGTGCCCAAAGCCACCAGAGAACTTCAAACCAGGACAGGAAAGTATCCCCACACTAAAACTACTAACCTAAATAAATCCCCACAACAATTACCAAAAAATAGATTAATTCATTTATAAAAATAAATCCTAACAAAACATTCCCTCAAAAATTAAAAGTAACTCATATAACATCAAACAGCTCACTATAATAACATCTAATATTTAAAAAACTGTAAAAAAATGTACCCATCATTATAAAAAAACTATAACAATTTCAAACCCTAAAGCCCTACAAAACAAATTACATCCACTTTATTTCTACCTCAACTTACCTCAAATAAAACATTAAAACAACCATACCAATTAAAATATTAACTAAATAAAAAAAATCAATACTACTTCCATTACAATTAATAATATAATAAAAAATATTAATACTATCAAACATACAACCTTACAAAATAAAACCATTGCCCCATTTTCTGCCCAAAGTGAGGGTTTGGCTCCTTCGCCATCAGAGCAGCAAGTGTCACCACGAGGGGTTTGGAGAAGTCACCCTCCCACTGTCACAGTGGAGATGGGATGGCCCCAGGTGGCCTCACAGGGGCCTTTCCCTAAAAGCTTTCCCTAAAATACCTGCAGGATCCTTCAGCCACAAATCGTCCCCCTTGCAGACTGAGGGATCCTCTGGCTCCAGCACTCACTTTGTCACTGCTCCACCTTCATTCAATTAAAGGCAAACTCTTGTGTTCACTTCACCCCACTCAGAGAAATATAATTAGATCTTCATCACCCTCCAGCATTTCTACAGATTCATTTCCTACAGGAGATGGGCTGTTCTCCCTACAGGATCATTTCTATGGACACCCATTGGTTTTTTATCCCCATTAAATATTACAAGCATCTCTTAGGATTTCTTTCATGAGGACTTAGCAGGGTTCCCAAGGGAGTAACTCATATCAGTTTAAGCTCTCTCACTGCAGCTCCCAGAGCAGCCCTGGAGCCTCCTACGTGGGGTTTTTCTGGGAGATCTCATCCAGGCTGGTGAGATGACAGCAGCCACACAGCCTGGTTTTGCCTGAGCCAGCCACTGAGTATTGATGAAGGTGAAACAGTGAATATTTCCTGTTATGAAAAACAAAATCTCAATTTTCAGGCAAACAGAAGTTATCATGTATCTAAACACCATATTTGGGCCAGAACAAACCCCTAAAACTTGTGACTGTAACTGTCACATGCTACATGGTGCCCCCAGGTGCATTCCTGTCCTGAGCTCCTCCTGTGAGCAGGCTCAGAGGATCCTGCAGGTGTGGGCATGCACTGGCACACTGCCAGGGTACATCACCCACGTGGGCACTCAAGGGCAGCCTGGAGCCCTCAAAAGAGCTCAGGGTTTGAACACTGTACCTTGCAAAGGGGACATGGCTTGATCTGGGTGCCAGTGGCCACTTCATCTTCTGGAGGGGTTATTTCCCCCCTCTCAAGCTCTTGATGCAAGGAGAGTGTGGGAACCCAGGATGTCCCTCTGACATCTGTGTGGCGAGAGACCCTGGCAGGGGGCTCAGAGACCCTGGCATGGAGTGAAAAACACCTTTGCCTTTGATTCCAGCCCATGGGAAAAATTACCATCAATGTGTGAAGATTTACAGGCCACAAGAGTTTAAGTAGAATGATAGTCAGCTTATCACAGGGTGAAAAAGTAGATTTTTGGGGTTTTAGAATGGGGGTTCAGGAGGCAGGATGGAGGAATTTGGGCATGCCCTGTCCTTCTTTCTTCTCCTTCTGTCCCTCCATCTTCTGCGATGATGGGGACACTTTCTGATAGGTACAAGGTGGTCACAAGTGGTTTCACGTAGGTGATAGGTATTGGAACATTATTGTAAACATGGTGTATGTAATTTTTACTATAAGAATTCAAACACCACCCCATGGGTGGGAGTCGACCAGAAACTGAGCTGCTGGACAGACCTTTGTAGCTCAGGGAGAAAATGTTTGTGATAAGAAATAATAAACAACCTTGAACACGAGCAGACAGACTTTGGCTTTGTTCTTTGGCATCAGATAGGAACAGAAAGGACTTTTTGGGGTGCCCTGGCAGCCCACAAGCCAGGACCCCCACAGGAGAGCACCCCAAACTGTGGTGGCTCAGTGGTCAAGGTGGTTACTCCCCTGCACTAAGGAACATGCAAAACATGGGGAAAAACTGCTATTTTGGTAAATGCACCCACAACAGGATCTGCTGGCAGCCTGGGAAGACCAGACACGTGGGGAACAGGGTGTGACAGGCACCCCCTGGTGTGAGCCTGGTGTCACCAGGCAGGACCTCAGCAGCTCCCAGGAGAAGAAACAGCTTGTGGGGAGCAAGGTGAGGAGGATGCCTTGGCTTTGAAGGTGTGGACGATTTGTTTGTTTGGGGATTGAAGCAGCAGTTTTGCATCCCTGGTTGCCATGGCAGCACAGGCAATGCCTTGAGCAGGGCCAGCACTGGCCACACCCAGCTGAAACCCGAGCAGCTGGCAAAACTGCAGCCCCAAAACTGCAGAGAGACCCCGAGCAGAGCAGGGAGCAAACCCTAACCCAGGACCGGGCTGGGACCCTGCCAGGAGCTCCTTGCCAAAGCTTCCCAGAGCTCCTTGGCCATTGCTTGCAGTGAGGAGGTCTCTGCTCACCCCTTTCCAGGAGGTTCTTGGCCACCCCTTTCCAGAAATTTCTTGGCCATCCCTTTCCAGAAGGTTCTTGGCCATCACTTTCCAGAAATTTCTTGGCCACCCCTTTCCAGAAGGTTCTTGGTCATCACTTTCCAGAAGGTTCTTGGCCATCATTTTCCAGAAGGTTCTTGGCCATCACTTTCCAGAAGGTTCTTGGCCACCCCTTTCCGGAAATTTCTTGGCCACCCCCTTCCAGAAGGTTCTCAGCCACCCCTTTCCAGCATCTCCTTGGGCTCTGCTTTTTCCTGCTGCCTCCCCTGTGCTGCCCCACACGCAGACCCAGCACTCTGACACCAATTAACAGCATCACTCATGGAAAACCCACAGAAAACCCAAACTTTGCTGTCCCCACCTGGCTGGCACACCCCAGGGGTGACCCTGGCACTGCCTTTTCTCAACCCCATTTTCACAGCAGCATTAAGGGCTGTTCCTTTGCTGCCCATGCATGGCATGAGGGATGCAGCAGCCCAAATTTCACATTTCCTGGCTGCTGTTTCCCTCACACAGCTCCCAGTGCCTGTTCCCATCTCAAATCCATGCTGTCCTCACCGTGCTGCGTTCAGAGCTTCTCTTTATTGTCCTGTTTGTCTCCTCTCCACACTGGAATTTTATCTTGTTACAGAGGTGCTGGGCAGTGTTTACTTTGTTTTACTTTTGTGGTGCTTTTAATTCTAAACTCTCTTCATCTGGGCAGCACTTTATCAGCCATGGGAAGTCGAAGGAAGCTATCTTTCATCCTTATCAAAATTCCTCTCCTTTCATTATCTCCAGTGCTGCTACAAAGCATCAAAAGGGCATCTTTGTTCTTGCAATCTAATATAATTCCAAATACAGCAATTCAAGCCTTTTGAGAAAGTTGGGGGCACAAACACACATCCATTACCTCCCCTCACTGCCCCAGCAATGCTCCCTCAGGAACCCTGCAGCCCGGTTTTAAGGGGTGCAAAGTGGAGGGAAAGGACATTTTTAGGGCTGAAGGTGAAGGCTGGGGATGAGTCAGTGTAGGTCTCAGCATCTCTGGCCATGAGATGGGAGTGAGAGTGGCCCTGGGGCCTGGGGGCAGCGTCTCCCCTGCTGATGTGCTCAGCTGGAGGTGCTGCTCCGTGCCAGATGCCAGGGAGGTGTTCCAGATGTTTCCTCCTGGCTCTGTCTGTGGCAGAGTCACCTGCAGGCGTTGATCTCGTTGTATCTGCCCTGTGAGGAGCCCTGCAGGCCCAGGGAGGGCTGAGGGTCCTCAGCAGTGGTGGAGGATGCTGCTGGTCATGGCTGGCCACGGGGAGGAGGTGACAGATCTCCCAGTGCCAGATGTGACAGGGACAGAGAGAGTAGCCAAGAGAGGTGGAAGCAAAACCAGGGGGAGCTTCTCCTGGGTGAAGGGATGACTGAAAAGCTTTGAGGGGAGTCTGGCATGAAATCCTCCTTGCTGGGGCAGCCAGGAGCCCCGGCCCTCACAGTCCCACTCTCCCCAAGTCCCAGCCAAAAAAGAAAACCCAAGTTTTGCTCAGCCACCAAACGCTGAGAGCCAGTGCAGGGTTTTCTCCCCACCTCAGAACCCTTCATGTCTTTCTAAGTGTTCAGTAAAACCCATCCTGTCCATGTCCCAGCCCAGAGCTCACTCCTGGCTCCTCCTCTCTCCCCATGCTCACCTGGAGCCCTGGGTGCCTCATGTCCCAGCCCAGGGTGGCACAGGCACCCACCTTCCCCCTCCACACCCCTCCAGCCCCTCTGTCCCCATCACCACTCCAGCCTGACCCCCTCCCCCCAGCTCACCCACATTTCACTGATAACCAGGTGTGAAGGTGGAAAAGCTTTTTAAAGCTCCTGAAATTAAGGAACACAAGGGGGCTTTGATAGGTTTGGGAATAAATTGCCCATGAAAATGCTGGGGGAAAACTATCTAGGGAAAAAAGGAGAGAAAGAGGGTGAGCTAATGATATATCTAGGAAGTAGGGAAGAGGAGAGATCAGGAAGTGACTGGCTGATTGTTCCATAAGCACCTCTTAAAAGCAAACACAATAGACATGAGCAGTTTTTAAAATGACAGACAATACAATGGGAGATAATATATTTAAAACCCATATCAGTTGTTAACAGACCGTAAAAACGCCGGTACATTAATCTGTGCTGTCTGTCACAGACTCATGAAGCAGCTGTGTTATTTTATAGTATCATTCCTGCGGGCTTCTCTGACACTTCCACAAATACATCTCAATTTATTTGGGTAAGAACAAATAGAAATATTGAATTCTTCTCCCTCTGCTTCTTGCTGCTCTTCTATTCCCGCCCCCCAGCCCCGACAACTTGTGGAAGACACTTGGTACAGCTCTGACAGTGAATTTTATCTGCCAAAATGATTGGTTCAATAGAAATGCTCTGCAGACCCACAGCCATCCCATAAACTCGCAGGAGATGCTCCCAGCCCTTCCCTGCTCCCTGGCTCTTCCCTCCACACCACTACAAGCAAATGTTTACCACGAATTATTCCAGGCAGTGACACGTGGTAGGTTCAAAGCTCGATGCAGGCTTTGGTGTGGGCCCTTCAAAGAGAGGATTTCTGGCTGGGATCCCACGGGATGCTGCAGAGGAGCAGCTGAAGAATCTGCCAAGTGTCTAATGAGGGTGGAAGGAGGGCAGGAGCCAGCCTGGGGAACAGCAGGACAGAGCTGCACAGGGCTGGTGCTGGGGGAGCTGGCGTGATTCTTTTTAATATTGAACCCAGAGCTTTGATCTCCCTTGAGAGGTGAGCTGAGCTCTGGTGCCCCCTGCGAGGGCAGTGGCACTGTGCCCACTCAGCCTGACCCCCAAACTCAGTGCCATGGCCCTGGCAGTGTTTGGTGTCCCTGGGAAACCCATGGGCCACTCCCAGCAGCAGCAGAAGGAGAACAAACCTCTGTGCTGGCAGAGAAGGAAAGCACCCACCCAGCAGCTCCCACAGGTGAGCAGGTACCTGGAATTTGTCACCTCCCACCTGGATATGGCCCCATCAGGAAATCACTGGTCAGATCTCCATCACTGCCCTGGGAGAGGGAAAATCTGCAAGCAGATGGGTACAGAGATGAGAAAACAAAATTATTATTGTTATTATTATTATTATTATTATTATTTTATTATCACCATCATCATCCTTTTTCTTCTGCAGCTGCTGGATTCCAGTAGCTGGATTCCAAGCCTTTCTCTGTACCCTGCCCCACAGGAGGAAGAACACACCTGGAAAAGGATTGCCATTCACCCTGCCAAGCCAACACAATCACCTCCCTTTGATCAGGAAAATACACAGATAAACATCTGTCATCCCCACCTAAGCTGTTGGGCTGCTGCTGGCCCTGGACATTGGATTCCCAGCCCAAGCCCATCCCTGCTATTCCAGCTCTCATGGCTGTCACTCAGCTGCAATTTCCCTCTCTGGGAGCTGCGAATCCTCTGCCACTGTCAGGATATCATTAACCTTTGCCTGGGATTTAAATGGTCTCTCCCTGTCAGTGCAGAGCTGTGAACTCATTCACTTCAGCCTCCTTCCCTCCTGCAGCTTGGGGCAGCTCTTGCTTGGTCTCAGTGTGACATGGAGCTCGCCCATGGCAACACCTGGGCACACCTGGGCACACCTGGGCACACCTGCTCCAGCCCTTGGCACATCCCCTGGTCTCCCTGGACTCTCTCCAGCAGCTCCAGCTCCTTCCTGTGTTGGGGGATCCCTTGACTGGGACTTTAGTCTGGAGTACCAGGACACAGGGAATGGCTTCCCACTGCCAGAGGGCAGGGATAGGTGGGATTTTGGGATGGAATTGTTCCCTGTGAGGGTGGGCAGGCCCTGGCACAGGGTGCCCAGAGCAGCTGTGGCTGCCCCTGGATCCCTGGAAGTCTCCAGGGCCAGGTTGGAGCCCCCTGAGACAGTGGGAGGTGTCCCTGCCATGGCAGGGGTGGCACTGGGTGGGCTTTAATGTCCCTTCCAACCCAACCCAGTCTGGGGTTCTGTGATAGCCATGGATAAATTGCAGCCTGGGAGTTGCTCTGTCAGGCTGCTGGACAGGCTTAACCCTTCTGTTAAAAAAAGAAAAAGTAAGAAAGAAGAAAATAAATGAAAACTAGAAAAGCAGAACGCAGCTGAGATCAGGGGAAGCAGCACGGATCAAATCTCACTCTGGAGGGCTGGGAGCACTGAGATCTTCACAGATTATTGAAGGATATGGCTGGGCTGGCCCAAATCACTTTGCCACGGGCAGGAGAGGCCAAACACATTTTGGGGCAGAA
>WEZZ01008202.1:383372-404645 GCA_013400585.1 Chloropsis cyanopogon | reverse complement strand
CGCCTCGCCCCCGCCCCGTCCCTCCGGCGCCTCCCGAGCGCGGTCCCAGCGGGTGCGGGGCTGTGCGGGCTCCGGCATCACCCCCGTGCTCAGGGCACACCGTGGCACCGCCTGTGCTGGGTGCTGCTCGGCGGCATCCCCGGTGCCTTCCCCACCTCGCGGCTCCGGGCGCGCTGGGATGCTCCGGTGCTGGAGCCGGTGCCGCTCCCGGAGCGGCATCGCCGGGATGCGGGTGTCGGAGGAGCCATCGGAGCGTTCCTGTGTGCGATGCCGTATCGCGGGGACGCGGCTGTGTCCCCCCGGTATGCTGCCTGCTCCCACCCCGCACACCGGGCTGCCTTCTCCTCCCTCCACCCCGAGCCCCTCAGCGGGTGGGTTTTACCCCGCTGTCATCGGCTGTGGGGTGGCTCAGTGGCAGTGGCGAGGAAGGGACATGGGTCACCCCAAAACCACCCAAGTCCCCATGTCAGGAGGATTTCTCCCCTGTGCTGGGGGAGCTACACCAAACCTCTCCCTTCTGAGAGGGGAATCGGGCTCCGGCGCTGGGGACAGCCCTGGAGTCACAGAGGGACAGCCCTGGGGTGACACAGGTGGTGTTTTCCATCTGCCCTCGGGGATTTCAGCTGAAATCTCGAGCCCTGGCATCATCCCGCAGCAGGCAAGAGCTGGCTCCGGAGCCTCCGTGTCACTGAGCCAAAATTTGTCACAATGAGGGCGAACCCCCCCTACCCCTTCAATACGAATGATGAGTAATAATGTTCGTGCTTCCCCAGGAGGATCCCATTCCTGTCCCTCCTGGGCAGGGAAATGGTGCAAATGTGGGATAAGGGGAACAGAGCGCGTGTGGAGGTGACAGCCGTGAGATCTGCAGGATGGAATCTGGGGAGCAGGGGACATCTCTGCTCCTGGGGTGTTCCCCCTCTCCGTGTCCCGGGTGGCTTTGCTCCCACAAAAGCAGTTTTGGCTGGGGGGGTTTCAGCCCCTCCTGTGAGCAGGAGCACCTTGAGGAGTGAGGAGGGTGCCGCGGGTTCCCTCCCCGGGCCAGCCCCGCTGGGATGTGCAGGGATGTTCCCGTGGGATGTTCCCCAGGATGTTCCCGTGGCACTCCTGCTGCTGCCCGTGGCTCCTGCCTGTCAGTGCTGATCTCTCCTGGCTTGGCCAGGACAAAATGCCAGGGATTTATAGGATTTTTTTTCTTCATAAATCATGTTTTTTGGGGGTTGTGTACCTGTGCCTGGCTGGGGGAGCTGTTTGTGTAACCTGGAGGGGTCTGGCTGTGGGGGATTGGGCTGCTCATCCCTGGGAGAGCTCCCAGTGAGGGAAATGGAGCTGGACTGGGATGCTGGGCACATGTGGGGTTCAGCAGAGCAGGGTGTGTGCTGATGAGAGGACCCTCCTGCTCTCCCCAGGGGGAAGAAACCCCCCCTCTGCACAGCCAACAGTGGGAAAGCTGTTAATTGTTCCCTGCCAGATTGACTTATAAATTAACAGGTTTGCTGGCACTCTCCTCCTCCTTCCTGTGCGTGGTAAAGGCCCATATTTCAAATGGGAAAAAGTCATAAATGCTTTGAGTAATGTGAGAGGAGCTTTCAGCTGAAGCTGTGCCACCAAGGGGTGTGGGGGGAGAAGGATCCCCTGCAGCAAAGCCCTTCATATGCTTGGGTGTGGGGTGGTGGAGGTGACAGGCTGGAGGTCCTCGGGTCCTTTTGTGGTTGTTTTTTGGCACTGGCCTCACTGGCAGGACAGGGTTGGACCCTTTGTGCCCCCTGTGTCTCTGCCCCCTGTTCCCTGGTGCTCACTGGGTTGATAAATGTAGGTTTGGTGAACAAAGTCTCTTCCTGGGGCATCCCTTTGGTCTCATCCTGAGGGGAGCAGGTCTGCTCTGCCTTTTTCTGGATGCTAAGGAGTGTGACGTCTTCCCTAAGCAGCAGAAGAAAAATACATCTCTGCTCTCTCTCCAGGAGTGTGGATTCCTGTTAGACCCTTAATTAATCCTGCTCAGGAGTGTGGATTCCTGTTACACCCCTAATTCTGCTGCTGCCTCGGGAATAGAGGTGGGAATGAGCGTGGAGAGGCAGCTGAGCTCCAGCCAGGTGGGATATCTGAGGAGATGATGTGGCCACATGCAGGGAAACTGAGGCTGGAGTGGGGTGGTGTTTGGAGCCCTGGAACATCTCCAAAAGGCTCGGGGCTGTACTAAGGGACCCCAGAGCTGACTTTAAGGTGGGACACCCCAACCTGAGCCTGCTCTGAGCTCTGGGGATCCCTCCAGGGTGGCACTGGGGGGGGGAAGCATCCAGCTGCTCTCCCCGGAGCAGAGTTACTCCAGGTAGTAAACGCCTGGTGAGCTGTTTATGCGCTCCCCACGTGGCGCCGGGGCTGCGTGGGAGGCGAGCTGCCGTGATGGATGCGAGCTGCGGCCTGTGGCCTGCGCTGCGCATGGCTTTGATTTGAACTCGCCCCGTTCCCAACTTGAAACAGTTTTTCTTTCGCGTTGCAGAGATAAAATTGCGAGTGTAGGAATCCCAGATAAAGCCAAGGCAGATCCAACCCGAGTCAGTGTGGGCAGTGCGAGCGTATGGTAAGGAGAGAGGTTACTCAGTTGCATTAAAAAGATACTGCTAAGTAGTTTAATCCACAGTTGCTGAACTTTGAGCTTTAAATTCTTCTTCTATGTGTTGATAAGAACATGCATATTATTCATAACTCTCTCCTCAAAAAAAGGAAAATCTGTAAATGACTTCTGTTAAATATCATTGCTTCAACAGCATGAAAAAATGTGCCTGACTTGTACTTCAAATAATCCCTTCCCTTGGCCCAGCTGCCTCTGTCCGTGGAGCTTTCTGCTTCCTGCAGAGGATGGTGGCAGTGGGGCAGGAGCTGGGGGCTTTGCTCTGGCCTGGTGTCTCTGGGCAGAACCCCCAGGACATATATTTTATTTTTTTTAATATTTGCAAATGGAAGGAGCCAGCCGGGCTGGGCAGCTTCTGGCTATGTCAGTATTGCTTTTTAAAAATTGCGGTCGATTTTAAACGGGTGAGCCCTGGAGTAGTAACGCTCGGTCCAGCTTCCTTTCTGCAAAGTTTATTACACAATAAGCTGGAACAATCTGCAGGCTCTGTTTGTTAGACCTTTCTTTTTACTCTTGTCCTCTCTTTCTGATTATTTTCTTTATAACTTGACCAATTTTTTTTTTTCCTTGACATCAGCCTAGAAAACTGGAAATTGTCTTTTATTTTCCCTCATCTTTCAACTCATAAACCCTCTAGAGTTCTGAGTCTGATCCAACATAATTCTTTTGGACTTTTTATTTTTTTTTTCTAGCTTGGGTATCATTGTCTTGCCTTGGTAATTTATCGAGCCTGGCGTTCCCGTTGCAAAGGCTGCCTGTGCTGTCGGATTATTTGCTCATCTGACAAACCCGTGTCCTGCACACAGATGGCCCTGCAGCCCCAGCATCCTCCAAAAAAAAAAAGAGGAATTTTCAGAGCCACGTTGCCTCCTTGACATCACTCCACAAGGAGCTGGTTGGGAGGTGTGCATTTCTTTGAACTTTATTTATTATTTTTTTTTATAACCTATGAAACCTCTTGGCTCCTGGCCTCCCACCAGCTCCTGAGGGCTCCCAGGCAGGTGTGGGAGCAGCCCAGGGAGGGGCAGAGGTGCTGCCCTGCAGAGGGAGGGGGTGGGGATGTGCATCCCTGGGATGCCCAGGTGTGAGGAGGAAGCACTGCAGCGTGGCACGGGCTGTGCACACACCTGGGGGTGCAGCACCGAGGTGTTCAGGGGTGCTCTGCTGCCTCTGGAGCCACAGGAATCATGAGGGTCAGACAGCCCGGCTCGTGGCAAAGGGGGACACACCAGGACCCAACCCAAAGCTGGGATTTCTCCTTCTTCCTGGCCCCTCAGGGGTTTCTGTCCCTTGTGCCAGAGAAGCGAGGCTTCACCTGATCCTGATCCTGCCATCCTGCTGTGGTCCTGGAGCCTCACCTGGGCTTGGAAAGCTTTGGGAATGGCCTTTGCACAGCTCCTGGTGCAGCAGGCAGGATTTGGGAGCCCTGCTGTGTGGGCACAGCCAGCCCTGAGGGAGATGGGATTTTAGCATTCCTGCTTTCCGTGCATTACTATCACTCGGGCTGATGCAGTGTGAGTGTTGTTGTACAACCAGGATCCATCAGAACCTCCACGCTCTAGTTCCCTGGCAACATTTGCACAAAATAAGAGCTGCTCTAGATTAGACAGCAGATACTAGTTTGTCTAAACAGGTTTAAAAACCTATCAAATTAAACTGGGCCAGGCAACTCGTACAATGTGTACACCTAAATTGGTTTAACATTTGCATAAATCAGATTAAATCGGGGCTGTGGGATGGTTTAGGTTGGGAAACCTGTGGCTGTTTGTGCCCAGCTTCTGGAGTTCTCCACTCCTGCTGCCGTGTCAGGGTTGGTTTTGCACGGCAGCAGCTGAATCCCTTGTTTTCAGCCCCATTTCATAGGTGAGTGCTCTGTCAGTGCTGGTTTACACCAGACCAGGGGGTTGCAGTTTGACTGTGACCTCTGAGCAGCTGGGATGTGCCCACCCAGCCTGGGGACACGGCTGGCTCGGCTGCAGCCACGATTTGCAACGTGTGGCAGGTCCTGCAGGGGTTTTGCAAGAAGGGTCTCCCTCTCCAGGAGGATTTTGAAGCCTTTCGGGGTTTCAGGTGCGAAGGGCTCACAGGTGAATCTGTACCTGGGGAGCTCCATGCCCAGGGTCCTGCCTTTCCTGCTGCCATCTCACTGCATCAGCCTTGGGGTGTCCTGGACATGGTCTGCAGGGATGTGATGGTGGGGATTTTCCCCTGCTTTCTCTTCTCTTTGTGGGCAGTGATCCATGAGGTGCTGTGGGATCACACGGGGTAACCTCGTGCTCCGGGTGCAGAAGGCACAAAGCTGGGGGCAAAGTGCTCTCCACCTCCCCTGCATGGCAGCAGCCAGCTGGGATGGCACATGGTGAGCATGAGAGGGAGGACGTGGTGCATGTGGCTTCTCAAAGTGCAGTGATCCCATCCAGGGAAAATAGCTGCCTCGCTGGGAATTCACTGCTTTGTCTCTTTGTGGTGCCGGACTCGAATCTCGCCATCTTTCCCTCTGATCTGTTGTTTAATGGTTTTCTTTGTGGTGTCCCTGTATCCAAATCAGCGTTGTGAGTAATTCCACAGCTGATTGAAGTCTGAAAGCTTTTTTCCTGGGAAGTCTTGCTCGTGCTTCCCTCCATTTTGCTGTGATCCAGCAGCGATGGACAGACCTCCCGCTTCCGTGCTGCGACACGCGCGTGTGCGTGCAGCAAAACCTGCAGCAAGTCAGGATTTTTGTGTTTCCTTAAGCTAATCGTCAGCTCTGACATCATCAAGTGTTTGTTCTGGTTCCTGTGAATCACAGATGGGTGCTGCTGCTCCTCCAGGCTTGCACTGCTCAAGGTTTCCCTCCTGCTGCATCTCTCCTTTGTTTCCCGAGGCGCTGCTGCTGGCTGGCAGCGGCTCCAGCTCTCTCCCTGCACTGGCTGCAGAGGGTGGCTGGAAGCTGAGCAGCAGTTTCCCCTCAGCAGGTGAAGTTCCCACGTCCAGCACAGCCAGGATATGTGGGCAGCAAAGGTGATGGGCAGCGTGTCCTGCTGGGAGCGAGGTGTGGAATGAGATGATCTTTAAGGCCTTTTCTAACCCAAACCATCCCACAATTCTGTGAAGGGTATTTCTCAGGGTGCTGTGATTTCTACCAACAACTTGTTGTTCCTTGGGGTTGTTCCTGTCCCCTCCAAGCTGATGTACCCATGACAGGGCTGAGCACTGCAGCCAGGTACTGACAGGTCCCCTGGGAGCAGGCAGGGTGCTGTCTCCTGGCCAGGTGGGACCTGGTTGACCTGAGCATCCTGCAAAGGGCAGGAGAAGCTCTGGAGACCCAGAAGCGCTGGTGTGGGGTTGATGCAGAGGGCTGGACCTTGTGGTAGCCAGTACAAACCAACTGATGAACCAGCTGCTGTTCCTGTCCCCTGGCCCTGACATGGGGTGGCTGGCAGTGGACCTCAGACCTGTGGCATTTTGTGCTCAGAGCACAGAACCTCCCAGCCATGTCCTTCCCTCCAAGTCGCCATTTTATTTTTCTTAAACGTTTATGTATAACCGTACACTAACCTATAAAAATTAGTTTAGGATGGCTGCCAAGAAAATCTCTGCGGTGCCTTGTGGGTAACTCCCTGTGAATTACCATAAAAGCTGTAGTGTGAGGCTGTGGTGGCAGTTGTGAGGATGCCAGTCATCATGCTCTGTATTTAAAATTCAGATGAATGTGTAATGCCTCCGTGGCTGGATTGCAGCAGCGCAGAGCATTCCTGGTGTCCCTGCCCTGCACACTCTGTACCACTCTGGTTTTTTAATGTCCTCTTACGTTCTTCCAGTGTTTTACTTGATTGTAAAATGCAACAGGTAGCAAATTGTGGGCAAGCCATGCTGGGAGGGAGAGTGGTTTCTGATAGCTTCCTCCCTGGAGGGACCAACCTCCTGCTTCCACTGAGCCAGTGGCAATATTTCACTTAAGGGAAAAGCCACTCTATAACCCTTCCCCTCCACATCCTGCCCGAGCCATGTCCCGTTTCTGAGGGCCCTCTGAGTCTGGGTGTGCTCAGAGAGGGAGCAGGGCTCGCTCAGTGAGTGCAGCAGGGGCTGTCCCCACGTGCTCAGGGATGTCTCACTGCTCTGCTGGAGAAGGATCTAGTTCCCTTGCCACCGAGCCAGTTACATGCTGCTGTTTATCCGTGTGCCCTTGGAAATCCAAAGTGCTTCTGTATATTTGTCACTGCTGCTTTTCCTCTGGAGCACTGAGCCAAGGTGACTGTGGGGCTCCAAGGCAGAGCCTCAGCCCCAGAGCTGCTCTGCCTGGTGCAGGGCTTGGCAGGAGGTGGTGCTGATCTGCTGGGCATGATGGATCATTTCATTTAAATTTTTCTGAAATATAATATTCATTTTGGTGTCACTGTCCCACCTTTATTATAGTTCACTGATAAACATCTGTAATCTGAGAGCGCTCTGTGCCCTGCCAGACACAGCCTGGGAATAATGAACACATTTCTGGAGCCAGGAGAAGGTGTCTCAGGGATGTGTCCCTGCTCTCCCAGCCCTGGCTGATAAATACAGCAAGAAGCAAATCTGTTTTTCCCAGGTGTATTTACATGTGGCTGTTGGGTTCAGGGCTCTAAAATGGTGGCAGTTGGTGTCCCTGTTAGTTCCCAACAGGGATTTCTGAAGGCAGCCTCTGTCCTGTCTCTGGCTGAGGGTTCAGGGCAGCACCCCAATGAATCCCCCCTTGCTGGGCAGCCTTTTTTGCCCTGTGGTTAATCCCTGCCCCTCTCCCAGCTGGATTTTAGCAGGAGGGGATGCAGCTCTCTCAGGGTGCTGGGGTGTGTGCCAAGGCACATGCCACGGGTGGTTTTACCTTCTCCCTGCTAGTCCAGAGCTGACAGCACCAAACACAATCCCAGGCATGGTTCAACCTTGGCAGCTCAGTGTGATCCTGGGGGGACAGGCTGTTTTGGGGCTCCAGCACAGCCTCTGTGCCCCCACAGTGCTGGCAGCCAGGAGCATCCATCAGATTGCTGCTCGTCTCCTTGCTCTCCTAACTGGTTTTACCCAAGGGCTGCTGTTTCACTGAGCTCTCACTGTGGGAGCTCGGGGTCACCTCCCTGTCCAGCACAGCCAGGTGGGCCAGCATGTCCCATCTGGGCCACCCACTCCAAAGCAAAGGTGATGTGACATCTGCTGTGCCCAGGATGGATTTTTTTGCCAGTGCAGCAGTGGGAGGTGACAGCTGCTGGTCCCACACGTCACCAGGACTGCTCCGCTCCCGCAGGGAGAGTTGTTGGCTAATCATCCTCTGGGGAACCAGCTCCTGACCATCTCCAGGGTTTTGTCCTTCAGAATTGAGGGGTTGTGAATCCCCAGAAGCCTCGTACAGACCTGACCTCTTGGGCTGCTCTCCTGGAAAGGGCTTTCCTCTGCCTCTGCTTGTGCCTTCACTTCCTCCTCTGCATTTGACCCAGAACAAGCTGAATTTTCTGCTGGTTTGGGATTTCCTGCCACCTCTGTTCCTTTCTGGCATCCAGGTCCTGAGACTTGCAGCCTTTCTCTGTCTTCTTGCAAAACTTGTCTGGAAGAGGAAAATCCCTGGATTTGGAGTCCCCTAGCACCATCCATCTGGAATTGACAGCTGCTCCACCGGGCAAGGCCTGGCTCTGCTTTGGGATGTGCTCAGAGGAGAGCAGCCAAGCAAGATCCTTGCTAACTCCTTCCTGGAAGGACTTGTTGCACCATGCTGATGGGAAGATTTATTTTTTCCAGGCGCCCAGAGCACAACCTGGCACTCCCAAGGGCTGAGGCTGAGCTGACAGAGCTGAGCAGAGCTGGGTGCAGGGCAGAGCCCGAGCCACCCTCACCACGTGTCCCTTGGGGAGGGATGAGGATGAAGCTCCAGCCATCACCTTCCTGTCTCAGCACCTTGATTTCAGCTGCCTGCTGCCAGGAGGTGGGAGCACCAGTGGGATTTCTGGCCCCTGGAGCTGCTCATGGACTGTGTGCCCCAAAGACTGTGCTGATCACCCTGTAAGGGAATTGGGGTGAGGCTGTCTGGGTTTTGGAGAAGAACACAGACCTGCTGTGCTTTCAGCATCTGCTCCCAAGCTGATGCTTTTCCCATGCTTTTTCCAGTCCTCCCTTTGGAAAGCAGCTTGAAAATCCCCAGGCTGAGCAGCTGCCCCAGAGGTGTGGAGAACAGGAGCATCCCTTTGCTTCTCCTCCCGGCGGAGGTGACACGGGGGATGGCACCCATCCGGCAGCTGAGAGCTGCTGGGCTAAAAATAGCTGGAAGGTTGCTTTGAAAAGAGGGAAAAAAAGGAAGGTGGGAGGAACTGAAGTGTTTCTTAGAAGTAAGAGAGAGAAAGGTGAATGAAATCCTTAATGGCCCTCGCAGCTAAGGCTTCTCCTCCTGGCTGCCTCGGGGAGCATGCCAAGGGTGCAGGAGCTTGGGTGGGGGCCCATGTGGGTGCCTTGGGCTTCTGGTGTGGCAAGGAGCTGGATTTTGGGCTGGCTGAGGAGGAATGAGGAAGGGGTGAAGAGGAGACAGGCAGTTTTCGTGTTGGAGGTGCATTTTCAGCTGGCAGGGCCTTCCTGGTCCCTGTGTGACCCATCTGGGGCATTGTCCCCAACGTCCTGCCTCATCCTGTGCTTTAGTGGCTGGGCTGTCCCCTCTTGTCATGGCTGGGTGATGTGGCTGTGTCTCTGCTCTGCATCTAGGGGGGCTGGGGACAGGACTGGTGAGGTGGGGGGGACAGGCAGGTTCTGTCTGTGCTGTTTTGGGGTGTCCCCAGGCAGGGTGAGCTCCTCTGCTCAAGCGCTTCCCACTGCTGGGGCAGCCCGTGCCAGGGGCAGAGGAAGGGAAGGCTGGGGAGCAGCTCCTGCCTGTCCTGCCAAGCTCTTTGCAGGGGGACAGAGGGCTGTCCCTGAGGGGTCTGTGCCCCAGAGCCACTGTCCCCAGCGCTGGGCTGGCCAGGTCAGCTCATGGAGCCCGTAGGCTTGGATTTCTCTCTTCTAACCCAGCAGAGCCAGGCTGTAATTAGGCTGTGTAACCAGATCTCCTATCCCAGTGCTTTGTTCTTGACTTACCCTTGACGTTTTCCAGTGTCTCTGAGCGAGCTGTATCCCTTATCCATGCCCCATTTTTCATCCTCTGTTCTGCCTCCTGCAGACAGATGCTCTCGAGGCAGGGCAGCCTGGCAGTGTCCTGGCCAGTGTGTCCCCTGAGAGCCTTGTTCTCCTCCAGGCCCTCTGAACCTTCTCATGAGGAGCATTTACGGGTGGCTCAGTTGCAAGTTTTTCTAGGAAGTATCAGAGGAGCTTGTGGTCCTCACATCAGGGCTCTAGAACACTCTGCAGAGAGCTTTAATCTTAAAATAAAATCAAAGCAAGGCTTTCAACTTGGATTTTCTTTGGAAGTCACTTTATTTTAAACCCATTTTTTTTCTGAGTAGTCCTTTAGGAGTGAAAAAGCCCCATATCATGAAATCTTGCCTATGTAAATAATTTTTGGGCTTGGGCTTTTTGAAGTCACAAGAAGGGTGTGCTGCTCAGTGCCCTCTGCCAAGGCAATGCCAAAAGTGCTGGCATCACCTGGAGTCCTGTCTGTCCATCCCATTCCATCTATATGGGCATCTCTGGTCGTAGCTACAGCTTCTGGATGTGGATAATGGGAATGCAGGGCAGAGGCACCTCCTGGGCTGCTTGCAGTCCTAGAATGTGACAATATCCCCAGCTGAAAGGGACCCACAGAGCTCACAGAGCCTTTGGAAGCTCCAGCTTTGGCACAACGGGGAGGGAGCCAGGAAAAACCCACATTGCTGCCAAGCTGGGGAAGGCCTGGGGGCTCCTGGGAAAGCTCTGGGCCAGGTGGGATGGGGTGAGGGGAGGATGGAGCAGGCAGCAGCAGACGGGAGCGTGGGACACGCTGCCGGGGAGGAGGCGGTGGCAGGGACGGGAACAGCCCGTGCTGCAGGGGACACGTGGCCCCTGCTCAGCTCTGTGCCAGCTGCTCCATGGCCACCCCCTCCCAGGAGGAGCATGGAAGGAGCTCTGTGGGAGTGGGAGCTCCCTGCTGCCTCGGGAGAGCCCAGGCTCCATCTTGTCCCTGTTCCCACGGAATGTCCCCATGTGGATGTGGTGACAGCGGGTGCTGAGCCAGCCTTGACCCCAGTGGTGCCTCCCAGTTCCTGCCCCTGGTCACCCACTGCTGCCTGGCTCAGCCCCTGGCACTGCTGCCCTCAGATTCTGGTTTCCTGTGTAAACTGGAGCAGCCAGAGCCTTCCCCAGTGCTGGGAGCAGGAATTGTGCGTGGCAGCCCAGCGTGGGAGGCACCTTTGGCTCTCCCACCTGGTGCCTGCCGTGCTCTGGGATGGGATTTCAGCATTTTGGGGCAGTCCCAGCATCGTGGGCATCACCCAGAGCCGGAGGCTTTGGCCTAAGGTGGGAGGGATGGGAGGTGCTGCAGCTGCCTGGTGTCGACCCCCATGTCAGCAGAGCTCAGATTCAGCCTCCTGGCTCTCAGGGAGGCTCCAGGGCTGACACAGAGCCCTGCAGCAGCTCCTGCTCTCCCAGACTCCTGCAGCTGAACACCCAGCACGAGCACTGTCACACTGAGGCTTCTGCCACTGGGCCTGGTGGCTCCAGGGACAGATGGCACCACGGACACCGCCTGTTTTCACCTCCAGACCCTCTCATAGGTCGCATAGCTGGGCCCCAGGCCCTGGGGTGTCCTGTTCTACCTCACCTCCGGGCTGTAACTGTATGTTCCCAGCAGTAACTTCACCTGCCAGGGAGGGCTCGGGTTCCTGTGGGCTGGAGGGGTGCCCAGGAGCCCCAGCACTCACTCCCTGGTGGGGAACACAGCCCTGGCTGTGCCCGTGCCCTCTGTGACCAGCCCTGGCTGTGCCCGTGCCCTCTGTGACCAGCCCTGGCCGTGCTGACAGCTTTGGGGTCCCTGGGGGCTGGGGGCAGGGTGCCCTGAGCACTGTTGGTGGGATAGCAGAGCAGGAACCCCTCTGGACACCCCTGCATCCCTGGGAGGGGCAGAGGGCACAGCACAGTGCTGCTGTGGGGTTCACTGGCACCTGCTGGAGCTTTCCCAGCTGGGCACAGGGGGCTCTGCCTGCCCTCCCAGTCTGCCACCATGTCCTGCACTGATGGGAGATGCCCTGAGTGGTTGTGGGGAAAACCCTTTGGCTTCCTTAATTCAAGCTCAGGGGAATAGGTGGTCCCAGCTGTGATGGAGGGAGTTTGGGGGTCAAGGAAAGCAAAAGAGGTTTGTTTGCACTCATGAGTGGGCTCCTGCCCTGGCACTGGGCATCAGCATCCCCCAGTGCTCTGCTGAGGGCTCGACTGGGAGCACTGGGCTCTGTGTGGGCTGGTGGCCTCCTTGTCCCCAGCAGTCACAGTGGCCCTGTCTGCCCTGTTCCCCTTCCCTTCAAACTGAGCAGAGGTGATTCTTGGAGAGCTTCTCCTGACCTTTCCAGCTCTGTGCCCTCAGCTGCCACCAAGTGACATGGTGACATTTCAAATCTTGAATGTCTGAGCAATCTTATGAAAAAAAACCCAGCAGAAATGAAATGCTTTGGCTTTTTGTCTCTGACAAATTGGATTTGTTAACCTGAAGCTTCATCTGTCACCTGGCAAGGCCCCTCTGCAGCTGGAAGATGATGGGATGGTAGGAAGAGTGAAATGGGGTCTGGGACATGAGGAAGAGTGAGGGATGTTACCAGCAGTGCAATATTTGCTGCATTTTCAGCAGTGCATTTGTGGAGGCCCTTTTGGAAGAGATGGGGCGAGGGCAGTCGTGGAGCCACACGATGGTTTGGACTGGGAGGGACCTTGAATCCCACCCAGTGCCACCCCTGCTATGGCAGGGACACCTTCCACTGTCCCAGGGGGCTCCAAGCCCTGTCCAGCCTGGCCTTGGGCACTGCCAGGGAGCCAGGGGCAGCCACAGCTGCTCTGGGCACCCTGTGCCAGGGCCTGCCCACCCTGCCAGGGAACAATTCCTAATTCCCAATATCCCATCCATCCCTGCCCTCTGGCAGTGGTCGGCCATCCCCCCTTGTCCTCCAAAGTCCCTCACCAGCTCTCCTGCAGCCCTTTTAGGTACTGGAAGGTTCTCTAAGGTCTCCCTGCAGAGCCTGGGCGTGTCGGGGCAGGGCAGTGCTGGCAGCGCTGCCGGGCTCGGCGCTGGGCACGGTCCCGGCGTGTCTGCACAGAGCTGGGCCCTTCCCGGGCCAGGCAGGAGCCAGCCTGTGCCACTGCCCCGCAGGACAGCAGTGCCAGGGCAGTGCCAGGCTGCTGCTCAGTGCAGGTGAGTATTTACCTGGTGGTGTTTGTGGAGTGTTTATGGTGCTGATGGGTGTGGAGGCAGGGAGAAGATGCACCCCCAGGGCCCTGCTGCCATCCCTGCTGTGCGTGCAGAAGGATTCCTGCTGCTGCCAGGCTCTGCTGGAGAGCTCTGTTCACATTTAATCCAGTTTGACTCCACTCTGGGGTCAGGCACGAGGAGTCCTGGGTGCACTGTTGCTTCCCTCGCCTTTTCCTTTTTTCTGAAGACAGCAAACAAAGAAGGCTCTCCATGAAGGAGCGTGCGTGGGGAGAGCCAGTTCCCTGTGGAGAGCAGCTCCCTGCCAGCAGCCACTGCCTGGAGCCTCTGGGGACCTGCACCAGCCCAGCACCAGAGCTGCTGTTCCCACTCTGTCCCTGCGTCCCCTGGAGCTGCAGCTCCTTCATCTGCAGCATTCCTGAGCCTGGCCCTGCCCTGGCAGTGCCTCTGTCCTGTCCTCAGCAGATCCATTACTGCCCACGTGCTCTCCGTGGCAGCTTCCAGCCTGCGCTGGGGTTTTGCAGGTCTCGCTTGGCTGCTCAGCAGGCTCCAGTGTGGGATGGCTGCAGGCTCTGGAAGACACTCCAGTGCTGCTCATATGGAAAACACTCTCAGTAACCACAAAGAATGGAGATGGCGCTTAAAAAAACACAAATAAAGGTCATCAGTAGGGGCCTTACGGGATGGAGAGAGCGGAGCTGCCTCGTGTGATGTCTGCCGGGGATGTGTGACTTGAGCAGCCCCTTCCTGCAGGGTTTGAAGCAGAGCTGTGCAGGATATCCCATCCTGTGGATGTCCTCAGACTGGGCTCTCCCTCTGCTCCCTCTCACACGTGCAGCCCCCAGGAGATGACCACCAAAACACCCCCAGTGACCTTTTCTGCAGGAGGGCTGCTGGGGTTTTTGGTTGCACGAGTCTGTGTGCCTCAGCTGCTGCTTGGAGCAATCCCATGGGAAGGCACACAGCAAATCCTGAATCCTCCCACACCAACAACCACAGCACTGGGACAGGAGAGCTCCAACAGGGATGTGGGCACCTGAGTTGGCCCCAGCTGGCTGCCAGCCTCAGAGGGATGCACAGGGAAGTCCCAGGCCAGGGGCTGTGTTTGAGGCTGAGGCACCCAAAAGCTCCCTGCACTTCAAGCAGACCAAAGCTCGGGCACGGCGGGCAGTGAATCCGTCAGGAATACTGCCAGGAGAAATACCATGGAGTAAAAAATCCCTTTATTCAGTTTTCCTGTGTCTGAAGGGCAAGTGGAAGACTTGGGCCTGGCTTTTTCCCAGTGGAGAGAACGAGGTGGAAACCTTCTGTCCAGGTGCTGGTGCCATGATGTGTGTGGCATCTCCTCCCAGCTCTGTCGCCTCGATGTGAGGATTTGGTGAATTCTCCTGCTTAAAAATAAACAACGAGTTATTTTGGGCCAGGGAGGCGAACAAATCAACAGGCCACTGGATTTCCTCAGTCATCCTTGATGCTGCATGAGGGAAAAATTAATAAAGTAGCTGCCAGCCCCAGGAGTGATTTGTTAAAGCCAGTGATGATGATGGGCAAAATTGAGTTCCTGCCTATGGTGGGTTCCCTCATGGCCTGCACGTTCACCCTGTCTCTAAAACATCACTGTTCCTGTGAGTGCGTGGTGGGAAAGGAGACTCTGACCTGCTGTCCAGATCTGAGCCTTTCTAGCATTGAGACGAGCCACACAGGGCTCTCCAGCCTGTCTGGGGACTCGTTTGTCCTCTGAAAATGGGGTCCTTTTAGGTGTTTCGGGGTACATCAGAAACCTGGATTATCCACAGAGTTGCTGCCCTGTGGTAATTGCTCAGGTTTTGGTGGGTTTGGAGGCTTTTCAAGGCTCTTCAGGAACTGTGCCCAGCATATACCCAGTGAAAACCACTGGCCCTTTCCAGCTGGGTTCATCTGGGGGCTCTGGGTTCCCCTGTACCTGTCTCTGTGTATTCTGGACCCTCTTTGCTAGCAGAGCAGCACCTGGCCTGTACAATGAAAGAGCTTTGGTCTGCAGTAGTGGCAAACGAACTGAAATGTCACTGCCTCTGGAGGAGTGGGGACTTGATGGGGATGGATCTTCATGGATGGAACTCTTCCAGGCCAGGTTGGGTGGAGCTCTGAGCAAGCTGGCACCTGTGGAAGGTGCCCCTGCCCACAGCAGGGGAGTGGACCTGGGTGATCTTGAAGGCCAGTCCAGCCCAAGCCGTGGCTGTAACCTGGTTCGTGCTGGATTCCAGCAATGGGTTGGATCCTCAGTGTCATCCTTAGGCTGTAGATGTCTTCATCTCCTGGCATGAGGCTGGATTATTCCAAGAGAGCCCCTGGGTTGTGTTGGGGCCTCCAGCTACCCCCGTCCCACCAGGCAGGGCCCTCACCATGAGCTCTTGATAACGTCGTGTGGCAGGCGCTGCGAGCAGCCCAGCCCTTCTCTGGCACAGAAAGGACAAATTAAATAAACATGCTTGATTGCTTAAACATTTGTTTTTTAAATTAGCAGCAGCTTTTTTATATTAAAGTCTGTGGATATGCTGCTGGGGAACACTTTAGCAAGTTGTTTTTTTCTTCCTGGTGCTACTTTTCCAGAGTGGTTCGTGATTTAGAAACCAAATGCAAAATGAAGGCCAAGTTTGAGGTTTAATCCAGTAGAAGATGTTGATGGGAAGAAACTGCACTGCTTGGAGCTGTGGGGCCCTGTTTGGATGCATGATGGGACAGGCCTTGAAGGCAGCAGCATTTGTAAATTGTGCTGTGCAAGTGCTGGAGAGAAGTGTTTGAATTATGGAATCGCAGAATGGTTTGGGTTGGTTGGAAGGGACCTTAAAGATTATATTTTTCCAAGCCCCAACACCTTCCACTAGACCAGGTTGCTCCAAGCCTCATCCAACCAGGCCTTGGACACTTAGGAATGGCTCAAGGTGCTCCATTATTGTCCCCAGCTTCTTGTAGAAAGTTTCAGTTGTCCATAAATTGTCCAAACGTTGAAATCTCCTGCAAGAAGGTGTTTGGAGATGCTGTCTGTGGGTCTATGATTGTCTGTGGGCTCACAGGGAGTGGATTTGCAGCCCTTGCACTGTGCTCTTGGGTTGGACTTGGGCACCAGCTGGGCTTGGCATCTTCCCCTCTGTGCGTGGCACAGTTGATGTCCCTGCCCCAAGCCCTTCCCTGGCTGTGCCTCTGCTTTTGTTTGCTCTCTTCAGTCGTGTGTAGATGGCAGAGCCAGCCCAGCGTGAGGGTTACAGCCTGTGTGCCATTGCACTGGGGGCTTTGGATGCTGCTCTGATAGGAACCAACGTTGCTAATTGGCTTCTCTGGGAAGGCAAAATGCAGCCAGTGAGCAGCTAATGCTTCAGCTTGACCTTGCTTGGAGCATGTGGGGCTTGGCTGCTCCCACAAGCTTGCTGTCAGTGTCCTGGAATGCCATCTGTCCAGGAGGATAACCCCAATGACCAGGTGTGGAACCCTCTGTGTACCTGCAGGAGCCCCATCCCCTCTGGGGCTTCCTGGGGGTGGGGGTTGCGCACATAAACTGTGCTCCTGCGACTGTAGAAAAGAATAAATAGAGTTCCATGACCCCACTGCTTTTTGTGTCATCCCTCTGGGTTATTCAAATCTCCTGGCAGCTGGCTCAGGGACCAGCCTGGCTTGGGGGAGCCCACGGGAGAACCCTGGGCTGGCGCTGCTCATTTTCCCTTTGCACGGACTCCAGGGCACATCCTTAATTTTTTAATTAGTGGCTGCATCCCCCCGTGAGCAGAGCTCCAGCTCAGCTGAGTGTCCATGCATGGGTGGAGGATTGCCTCGATCCGAGCCCTGGCGCTGCACCCTCCCGAAGGGCGACAAGCAGAGGGTTTTATTGTTGTTTTGTTTTTACCTATTAAAGGTTTAATAAATGGAATTAAATACTGTGAAACTTAAGGTAATTAAATGTGGAAGCAGAAGGAAAAGAATTGTAAAGCATCCTCTCCAGGAAACTAATAGGCTCCATGCCTCCTTATCTTAATGATTTTCATAATTTAGCTGAATGCAGAGATAATGGATCTGATGAACCTTTCTGGAGCTGATCTGAGATTTAATGGGCGTCTTGCTGGGGAGCAGGGTGGGGGCAGGTGCAATCAATGCTCCTGAGGAGGGAGATAAGAGCAGGAGAGGCTGGAATAGAGGCAAACGGGCTTTCCATCCACGCTGAGTGCTCCCTCCTTCCCACCTGGAATTAACCTCGGGAACCATTTTCCAGGGCCACGTGGTTTCCTCTGGCTCCACGCTGCCAGCGGGTTTTGCCTTTCTGCACAACCTCTGACCCTCCCCGGGCCGAGGGAGCCGCAAAGCCGGGATCATCTGTGTTAATCTGGTCTCATTGAGGCGGGATCAGTGAAACCACCTCGCAGATTCACTGTATTATGGAGCAGATTGAGGGACTTAGAGAGCAAATTTAATAAATATCATTTCGATATTACTTGGCGGGGAAAAAAAAATAAAAAATCCTCTGAGCGGCTGATGCTGAAGAGCCCTGTGAAGGTGCTTGATGGGGATATGGTGTGTGTGGAGCTGGGGCAGAGGGGATGGGGACATCACTGGATGTTGACACAGTGTGCTGGGGACAGGAGAGGACGTCCCTCAGGGCTGGGTGACAGTGGCACATCCAAAGGGAAGCAGGGCTTGGGGAAGGTGGCACTGGGGAGGTTTGGTTCTCCCAGGTGCAGCCGTGGGTCTCCTGCTGCCTGCCTGGCTCTCCTGGCAGTGTGCAGAGTGCTCCAGCAGCTTTGGGGTGTTGATGCTGCAGCTGAGCCTGGACCCAAACAGCTTTGCTGGGTCACTCTGGGTCACTGTGGGTCACTCTGGGTCACTGTGGCTCCCTGTGGCCGTGCAGTGATGCCTGCTGGGGATGCAGAGCCAACCCAGCACCTCTTTGCAGATGGGCTCTCCTGCCCATCCCTGAGGACAGCGGTGTAGCCAAGCAAAATCCTGCCTGTGGGACCAAGGAAAAGCTCTGCCTGATGGGGAAGGAGGGAAAGCAATGGCAAATCCCACCCTTTCCAGGGCTGGCTGTGGTGGGTGAGGTTCAGGCTGTGCCAGGGCGAGGCGGTGGGCACTGCTGCCCGCTGTCTGTCCCTGGAAGGTCCCTGGATGGAGCGCTGGGCAGCACTTGCAGCCAACACACAGCCTGAGGGGCTGTTCTGTCTTTGTCCCCAGCAGGACCCCCTGCCTGCTGCAAAAACACTTGGGTTAGGAGAAATGTGTGACCTCTTGCTAACCCTCTTCCCTTTCCCCTCTTGCTCTGCAAGATGTTAAAAAGAAGGGGGGGGGGGGGGGGGGAGGGGGAAAAAAAAGAAAAAAAAAACCCACCCGGGGGCCGGCCAAAGGGGGGGGANAGGGGAGATTTATGAGGCTCTGCCTTGCAGAAGCTTCCAGGGAAGGGGAAAAAAAAGAAAAAAAAACCCACGCTGGGGCCAGTCCAAGGAGGGTGAAAGCCGGGGACCATATCATTAAAATGCTAAAAATGAGCGTGCTGAAAACAGACACAATTGGGTATTTAAAGCTCTGAATGAAAAGAGTGTGTGTTAGCCGGCTTGTGGAGAGCTGGTCTCCCAGAGCCCCTGGAAAATATGTGGTCAAGCCCGAACCATTAACTTTTTGTTTCTGGTTTGTGAAGTAGCTGTGAAATCTTGGGGGGACAGGGACCCCACGTCCCTGCCAGCCCTGCAGGATGCCCGTGTTCTGGTGGAGGGGCAGCTCTGCCAGTCCCACGGGCTGTGCTGGCACTGGTTTGTGCACACCAAACCTTTCGCGGTCCTGCCGTGATTTTTACCCTAAAATGGGGTAAAAATTCCCCTTCATCACACAGACTGATGTATCCACTGCATCCCCAGGAACCCTTTTGCCTTTTCTGGTGGGATTTGCAGCAGCCAGTCCCTCGTGCCCCTGAGGAGTGGGGTGGAGTGGGCAGCAGGAGGTGTGACCCTGAGCTCCTTCAGCCCTGCCTCAGGCCAGCCACAAATTGACTCCTGGATGAATCACTGCTAAGTCACTTTGGGGGCTGTTGTATCATTTGTTTGCAGCTTAGAATCATGGGATTTCTGAGGTTGGAAAAGCCCTCTCAGATCAGCGAGTCCATCCGTTCCCCTGGCACTGCCACGGCCACCGCTGACCCGTGTCCCCAAGTGCCACATCCACACAGCTTTTAAATCCTTCCAGGGGTGGGGATTCCACCACTGCCCTGGCAGCTGTGCCAGTGCCTGACCACCCTTTAGAGGAAACAACCTAAACCTTCTCTGGCACAATTTGAACCCATTTCCCCTTGTCCTGTCACAGTCCCCTGGGAGCAGAGCTGTCCCCTCCTGTCAGGAGTTGTGCAGAGCCAAAGGTCCCCCCTGAGCCTCCTTTTCTCCAGGCTGAGCCCCTTCCCAGCTCCCTCAGCCACTCCTGGACCTCCAGCCCCTTCCCCAACTCCTTTCCTTTCTCTGGACACGCTCCAGCACCTTCATATCCTTAATCCTGGACTTCTTAAACCTGCACATCTTTGGCTGCTGGTGGCCATCAGCTCAGGTGCCCAGGGCTGTGCCGAGAGCTGTGAAGTCCTCCAACATTTTATGGTGCCTTTTTGCATGGAAATGTGGATCTTTGCAGCCCCACTCCAGCATGTTTCCTGCATCCCAGCTCACCCCTGGGTGGAGGTTGTGGCCTGTGTGCCCTGTAGGGTTATTTCTGTGCACAGACATGGGTTTCCCTTTTGAGCATACGCAGAGGGATCCACAGCAGTGCAAAATGCCCCTAAAATGTCTCCCAGGGCAAGTATTAACTGCCAGGCTGGGCTGGGCTCCAGCAGGCAGGAACAGATGAATCAGACACTTAATGGTAAAATCGAACCCCTCAAAGTATAAAAAACAACCCAGTTCCAGCAGTCTCCTCTCTGCTGACCCCAGAGCCCCAGCCGAGCAGGAACGAGAAGGGATTTCAAACCAAACTGGGATTTTTTATTTTTTTTTGGGGGGCCCCCCCCACCATATCTCTTGGCTGCCAGCCTCTCTGAAGGGAAGTTTCACCCCGCCTCCCGCGGTCTCGGATGTCAGGTTGGCAAGAAAAATCCCATCTGTTTTCAATCTGGATCCTCACTTCCATCCACCCAGCCTCTCTCCTCCCCGCGCTCCCCCGCTCCCAGCCCCCAGAGCTGGCGTGTGCGCCAGGCAGGCCTCGGTGACGCTTTTTTTTTTTTTTTTTTCTTCCTCGTTTTTATTTTTTTTCTTCTAAAAATGTATGTGGCCTCTTTTGCCCCCCACAGCCCCCCGCCTTCTCCCAGGCACATGCTCCAGCACAGCCCTCTTCTCGCCGGGGCCTGCCAAGAACCTCTCTGTGCTCAGCCCCGCTACGGCCGCTGGCTCGGAGAATTCCCAAATGACCGAGGATTTTCAACCCAGAGCTTTTTTTAAAAAAAAATACACCCAGAAAAATATCTCTCTGTGTAGAAAAGGAAAAAAAAAAAACAGGCAAAATTGAGAGGGGAGCAGAGGGAAGAAGGAATTTTGTTGTTGTGATTTTTCTTTTTTTTTTTTTTTTTCTGGTTGGTTCCAACTTTTTGGTATGATTTGGAAAAGAGCAAGTACAGAGTGTTTTGTTCGTGCCTGGAGATAACAGAGCTGCTCTGAAATCCCATATAGAGTCAATGCAAAGGCCTATACGTCGCAATCGTGATATCCTAATCTCCCTCTGAAGAAACCCTTTTGTTGCACACCCCCTCTCGCCGCTCCCTTCGCTGTCCTCTCCCGCTGCGTTTATATCTTATTTAAACTCTAAAGTCCTTAGGCTAGGAATTACCTTCTCCCTTTACAGATGGCTGCAAGAGCTCAGCACGGCTGTGCAGCTCCATGAAAAATAAATGAAGAAGGTTGTGGCTTTTGTTGATGGTTTTACTTCCTTTTGTTTCTTTTTTTTTTTTCTTTCTGTTTTTTGTGTTTTTAGAGGTGAGAGTTTATCTCATCACAGATGAGTGGTGCCAGGCTTTGTATGGCCAAAATGAATCTTTAGGCAAGGGTTATCCCAGCGCACGCTGCCGTGCCTCAGTTTCCCCTTGGGGCACGAGGCTGCCCTGGTGAACGGGGATGCGAGCGGGGGGCGCAGCGAGGGGATTCTCCAATTCTGGGGAATACTGTAGGATCTCTGTGGAACGGGCTGGATGTCTGAGAGGACCCCAATGATCCGGTATGGGGGGGACAGACCCCCAGCGGGTCTCTCAGAACCCCAAGGGCAGGCTCGGAGCGCCCAGGCTGCGGTGATCCCGGGGCTGAACCCCCGGCTTTGCTGTCAGGCTCCCCCCGGCCGGGCCCCGCTGCCCCCAGAG
>WEZZ01008202.1:365533-381545 GCA_013400585.1 Chloropsis cyanopogon | reverse complement strand
TGGCAGTGTGGCTCGCAGGGGTGGCAGCGGGGCTCGCACGGGTGGCAGTGTGGCTCGCAGGGACGGCAGCGGGGCTCGCAGGAAAGGCAGTGTGGCTAGTAGGGGTGGCAGCGGGGGCTGCGGGGCGGTGCTGGGGAGGGAATTCCGCTCCCCTTTCCTCTCTCCCCATCCCTCTCCCCCCCTCCCTCCGCTCTGCCCATCCCTCTCGCATTTCCTCTCCCCTCTCCCCCTTTTCCCCAGCCAAGGGCTCACAGGGGCGTTTTGCTGCGAAACAAGAAAACGTGAGCACCACATCCAGCACGGCCCTGTGCTGGGGCGCTCGGCTGCCGTACAAAGGAGCAGCTCTGCAGCTCGCCCTCTTGCCCAAATTCCCCCTCTTAGTGCGTGTTTCCTTTCCGTACTGGAAATGCCTTTTATTTTTCATGAGTCCGAGGCAGCCCGGGGCTGCAGGAGTGCACGATGCTCTGGCAGCGCGGGCAGGAGGACACGGGCTGCAGCCTTTGAGTAACGGGCAGAGTTTATTCGCTGTAAACATTGCACAACTCCTGTGCTCCGTTCCCAGGATTAAATGTAACTCATTTTTTCGGCTTTACATGACTTGTTTGCTAGGGCTATTAGGCTACTGCTCAAGCTCAAGATGCAGATTTGTATAAAATGTGTAATTTTAGAAACATAATAGATGGGGGAAAAACCTGCATTTAGCTGCGGGAACTGTGTAGCTGGAACTTTCATGTGAAATAACCACATTTTAGCCCTTTATTATTCTTTTCTCACTTTGGCAAAAGCAAAGAACTTTTCTTTTGCAGGCAACTCAGGTAACTTTTATGTCAAGGCTCTGACTTGAATTCGCAGCGGTTGGTCTGACTGGAGGCAGTTATAGCAACAGTTGAAATTAAATTTAAATTTATATTGTTCGTTGTTGGAGAACTCTCCTGCAGCTAAGGAAAGAAGTGTAAAGATTAAGCTGATCATTGCTATACATGAAAAGTGGTTTCTAACATTAACATGATGGTTCTTCTCCCAAAAAAATAAAAAGAGAGAATTCTCTAGCTTGTACAGCTCTAGCTTTCTATAGCTGCATCTTGTTATCCTTTAATTTCCCTTTTCCTGAAAACGTCACTTAGCAGAGGAAAAATCACAAATTCAAGCGCGCTGGGATTGCCACACATGGTACAGGGGAACATCTGCTGGAAGGAGACTCTGAGAATAACAAACCACCTGCACTGAGATGCTTTTCTCCTCTGGAGCCAGCTCGGTGTTTGTTGGTGTGGGGCTGCAGCCCACGGGCAGCTGCTCCTGGCCACACCAGAGCCTGCCAGCCCTGCCATTTTTGGTTGGGGTTTATTTAGGGTTTTTTGCTTCGCCAAAAAGGAAGAAGTGAAAAATCTGCATCTGAGTGAATCAGGCTGTTTTAGCAGCTTCTGCGTGATTTGCGTGTCTGGAACGTAAGGAGCGCTCGGGGTTGGTGCCTCTGGCCGCCCCCTCGCTGGGCTGGGGGCGGTGGGGCTGGGCTGGAGGAGGGGGCTGCACTCCCCTCCTCCCCAGAGGGACTCGGAACGCCTTCCCTGGTGCTCCTGCACTGAGAGCCAGGCGGGGAAGGGATCCTTCCTTATCTTTTATATCCATGGGAGTGTGTCATCGGTCCCTAGTGCAGGAAGAGGGACATCATCTCCCGGGGGATTCTTCCAAATCTTCCTGCCAAGTCAGAGTGGAACCCAGGGTGTGAGGCAGTGTCGATGCTCCTCTGTTCTCCTGCTGCTCTGCAGCCTCCTCCTGCAGCCATAGCAGGGATTTATCAAAGGCATTGAAACCAGAGAAGGCCCAATTACACTTTTGACTTGGAAGAGATGTGCATCGGGTTTTTCTTTGGGAGGTGGAGGTTCCAAAATAAGCCGGCTGAAGGTTCAGTGTGCAGAGAGAGAGTGAATTTAGTATTAAGTACTAAATTCCTGCAAAGGTGACAGTTGCAGCAGATACATGAGGAAATCCCTCATTACCCTGAAGAGCTGGAAAAGCAGGATATAGTGTTTTATTATGTTTCTTAACCTTGATCACAGCAAGTTTCAAACACCTTCTTTACCCTGGCTGTTGAGTGCCCTGTGGGTACAGATTCTTGTAAGGCAAAGCTATTTCAACTAGATTTAATCTCTAAGGAGCGTGCCAGAAAAACAGCCTTTGGGGGAATGGCAATCTGCTGGCTTCCTTGTCTGCAGAATGAGAATAGCAACGCGCAGCTCCTCGCTGGGAAGAGCTTTAGGGTCCACCGGTGAAAAGAGCTGAAGTGCCGCGGCTGAATCATTCAGCCAAAAGCAAGGAGGAGACAGCGGAGAGGCGAGGCTCGCCCAGCTCCCGCCGATGCCAGGAATAGATCCAGGATCTCTGGTTCCTGTCCCTGTCTGCGGAGTGTGGGCGCAGGCCAAAAGGAGCGGCAGCGCCGGTGTCACCCGGCTACGTGCGGAGGAGAAAGCGGAGCTTGCACAACCCCGTCCTCGGTGCTTTTCTGGGGGCTGCCCTGCGGTGTAGGAGTGACAAGTTGTCTGACACCGCTCAGCCAAGAGCTGGAGTGAAGCCACTGATCCTCATTTCGTGCTGGCTTCTGTGCAGCCCTCGTGTAGTAGCAGCTTTGTAGAGGCTGCTCACCTGGGCTGAAGTGGATGGGCTCACCTGCATCCCATTACCACTCCCCCCAAGCCATCCTCTGCGCTCTGTTTGAAGAGATTTTGAACCTTGGGTATATTTTATTTCTGGCGCTCTGTTTGAAGAGATTTTGAACCCTGGGTATATTTTGTTCCCATGCAAGGCTTTGCTGTTGGAGTAGGCAGAGTTTGCAGCACTTCTCATGGCACCAGGGAAGTGCAATCTTGTTGCATTTGAATTTATTTCATGCTGCCTTTGCGGGTGCGAAGAATGAACTGGTAAAATTAGGGACTGTGGAAGGTGTGAGACACCGTGTTTGCTCAAATGCTGACGGTGGGAAAACATCTGTTGGAAGCTCTCTTTGAAGGAGTAGCTGCCCTTCCAGAACTCTTTTGTAGGAGTAATAACTGTTGTGGTAGGTGAAACTTCCTGAATCAGGAGGCACCTGGGAGCTGTGAACGTGCACAGGCTGAGGCAGGGATGGAGATCTGAGGTCTATCAAGCTCAGATCTCTACAACAACTCTACAAGACCTTGATTTTTCTTGTCTTCTGCCACTTGTGAAGTGACTTCTGCCTTAATTTTGCACGAGCTCGTGTGCACTTGAGTGAGTTTGGATTCTTAAAGGAGCTCTTCTGGCCTTCCTTGCTATTTACAGGTAACTTTTATGGGGTGGTAAGGGTAAGGGTGTGTTTCCATTTCTCCATGTACTGATTAGTGCTCTCGTTAGCACTTAGTAAATGCATTGCAAAAATGCTTTATCAAATCTGTGCGGAGGTAGATTTTATTTGTGTGATGAAGCCACAGAGTGCTCAGTTTCAGCACCAGCTCCCAAATCACAGGATGACTTACCTGCTAATTTTGACTTGCTATCTATTTCTGAGCAGGCAGGAAGCAGCACTGCAGCCAAGGGAATTGAGGCAAGGCCCCTGGTTATGGTAATCCTTAAGTAGTTCATTTGGGTGTAATGCCTTTTTTTACAGTTGCTTCCCTATTACAAACAGATTTTCTGATAATGGCACCTCTGCCATTCAGATGGGATCATTATTATAATAGCAGCAAGTATTGTTAGGGAATCGGGATGTGGAATTTATGTAGGATCGTTACAACGGCAGAAGCAATACCATAAATAAAATAATGCTGTAGCAGCAGCACTAAACCTGGGTGTAAGAGGGGAAAATGACAGTTCAAATTTCCCCCGGATTTGTGCCCTGCCTGAGGAGGGGGAGGTGGGAGCGTGGGTGGCAGGGGCTGTCCCTGCAGCCGGGGATGCGTGGCAAGGAGGAGGGATGCTCACCCTGCGTGGAAACCATTAGCTGGAGTCGTTTCAGAAGCCAGCCGGGAAGATTGTTACAGTTAATTAATTGTAGAAACAGGGTGTTGTTCCTGTCCTGTGTGTTGTTCCTGGGTCAGCTCCATTAACACAGATTTTTGGGGATGGGTTTCAGGCAAGGCTTTTGCGTGCCTGGCCTGTTCCTCCAGCGTGGCTGGGACAGTCTGTGCCTCCCCCACGTCCCTTCTTCTCCCTTTTCTCTGAGGGAAATTGTGGGAAAGCTTGGAATTGCATTTGTGAAATAATGATGGAGGTCAAGAGACTGAACAGCCCAGCAGGACTTGACAGAGGAGGCTGATGCAGTAGCATGCCTGAATACTGGAAGCAATAGTACCAAACTGAAGGAAAAGGGAAGAAAAAGTAAAAAATTCGTGCATTTGAAAGGTTTCTGGGGGTGTGGAGTGGAAATCATCCTCCCCTCCACCTCTTTCTGTGAGCAGATCCCTGGAGATGGGTGTGTTGTCTCAAAGGCCGGGCTGGCGGTCAGGTTTAGCAAAACCAGATAATCCAGATGGCTAATCTGGAGCGTGGTTTGGCCAGCAAAGCCCTGCTCACTGCGCCGGGAACAGCCACAGTGCTCTTTAAACAAAGTCCTTGCTAATGCAGCTTCAGCGTCGTGTGGACACAGCACAGATGTCTTGCTCAGGGTTTGATTTTTTTTTATTTTTTTTTTAATGAAATCCCTTTTGTTTTCCATCAGTGACCCCTGCTTTAAATCCCTGATGCCAGAGGGGAGCTGTAACCCTTCGGTGGGTTTGAGTTTTGTCACCGTGTCCCCAGTGAGGGAGGTGGCTGCTCCATGAGCCCGGGGTGTGAGTGGCAGAAGGACCCTGGGGTGCTGCTCGGTTTGCTGGGCTTTGAACTCGATTTTTGCCCCGGGCCCCGTCGGGACAGGGGTGATGGGCAATTGCTTTTTTGATGCTTGGCGCTGCCTTTGTCAGTGGACATCTGGTGCCAGGATTGCTGCTGTCGGGGCTGGGGGTGGGCTGCAAGGCCAGGGAATTTGATGGATTAGTGTGGTTGGAGGGCTGGGGGAGGGGACGGGTAGGGTTTCAGCTCTCCCTGCAGGTAGAGAGAGAATTTGGGGATTAGGGGCACTTTGCTGCAAGCTGCAAAGGGGGAGGATTCAGAGAGGGGGAAGGGTTGGGAAGAAAATAGTCTTTCCAGTTTTCCCGAAGAGATGACATTTGTTTGCTGTGAGAGGCAGCACAAGGGAAATGTGTGTGTGTCCAGAGCAGGGGATGAAAAAAATCCACAGCAAATCTGGTGCCGGTCTGTCCCCCCAGCTTTGTCACCCTTGGGAATCCTGCTTGCTTGTGCCTGGCTTCAGGGTCACTCAGTTCATTCCCTGCTGCTTCCTATGGATTCAATAACCTCCTTCTCTCCCCAGAGATCAGCTTAAATTAAAACTTTATCCTTTACTTAAGGAAGCAAGCAGCAGCCTCTCCCCATGCTCTGTTACAGGATCTGGGTACTTTGCATGGCCCTGTCCATCCCTCTTTCCCTGAGGTCACCAAATGGGCTGCCCTGGGAATTGGCAGCTCTGGAGCAGCAGGAGGGGCATGTGGGACATCTTCTGCTGCTGATCTCCTTGAGTGAAGGAGCAGGAAAGAAAAACTTGATTTTTAAAAGCTGTCCTGAGGGCAAATAATTTGATATGCCCTGGCTTGGGAAGGGGAAACTGGCTGCTTTTCCTGGTGTTGGAGCAGTGTCATGGTGGTGTCTGGGATGCATCACACAATCCTGTCCTGGAGGTCACTGTGCCAGCCGTGTCCATGGAAATGTCACCTGTCTGCCTGCAAGAGCAGGAGGATTTCATAGCTGTGAAGGCCACCAGGAACTGGCCAAAATGGGGACCTCGAGGAACAGCCACAGTGAAATCCAATCTTGGACAGGCGCTGTGTTCCAGGATCAAATCCACGTGTAAAATCTGCCTGGAAGGTTTCGTGTCTGCTGGCTTTGCCTCCTGGAAATGCTGTAGGAGGGAGGTCACCTCTCAGGAGGCACAGCCAGGCCTTTAATTTGTGTGGTTTTTCAGGGTTTTTTCAGGGCTGGGTTTGTTCAGGGCTGGGTTGTTCCATGTGGGAAGGATGTTGGAAACGGCAGGACGTGCCCTCCACACATCTCCTTCTCACCTGCCTGACGTGGGCCCTGTGCAGCCCCAGCCAGGCAGGGAATTCCCTGCTTGTGCTGTAAAATAAGCCCTTGTGGGTGATTTTCTTTACACCTTTTCCATCAGAAACTGAGAAAATTTGGAGCAAGGAGGAGCAGGAAATTCGTGTGCAGTGAAGGAAATGTTGGGATGAGGTGAGGATGGCATTGCAGAACATGAAATGAGGAGTGTTGGGACTGTGGGATCTTTGGTCCTTCCTTGTGTTGCACAATGTCAAGGTGCTGAACTGCCTTGTGAATTTTGATTCCTCCTCTGTGTTGAACAAAGTGGTGGCCAAAGGCCATGGCAGTGCAGCAAACCTTGTGTCTGCAAGGTTTCTGGGGATGCAAAACCTTTAAATATTGGTCTGAAGAAGACAGGGGAATGAAAAATAAGGGATAAAGTTACAACTCCCATCCTGAAAATGTGTTTATTTAACTTTAGCAGCAAAAAGCAGACAAATTTGGGGGAGGAGGGAAGGAGGGAAGAAGTGACTGTAAAAATGCGAGCAGGGAAGTGAACAGCTGTGTCCTGTGAAATGGGAGCTGCTGGGATTGAAAGGATTATGTCACTAACCAAGACCTGGTGTTTGCTCTGGAGCTGAAGGCTGGAGCCCCAAGCATGCAGGCAGGAGGAAAAATCAGAGTCACGCGATGGGTGAGGCTGGACAGGACCTGCAGAGGTTCAGGCTGCTCCAAGCTGCCCAGGTGGGTTCTGTCATGCTGGAGAAGGGCTCTGCTTTTGCAGTGTCTTGTGAGTCCTGTTCTGGGAGTGCTCTGGTGCCATCCATGCCTTGTTCCTGGAGCTCTGAGTATGTGTGGAGGAGACAAAACTTGGTTCTATAAATCCAGCATTTCTTGATTTGCTGTCTTGAATGCCACAGCAAGCCACAGGCAAGTGCTCCTCTGCTCCCTGCGTCCTGCTGCAGGTCTGTGCCGAGCAGCGGTGGCTTGGAGCTAGGAAAAGCTTCACCCAGACAGGTAATTCCTCTGAAGCTCTGCTTTTGGGTGCTGTTGGACTAGATGAATCACCAGTGCCTGCAGCCTGACGTGTTTGATGGTGGCAGGGCTGCTGCCTGCAGGGGAAGGAATTGTAGTCCATTACCAGGAGTCCATTTCTCTTGCCGAGGGTGGAGCGCCCGGTTCCTTGCTGGTGTGCCATGAAACACTGCTGACAGCACGTTCCAGAGCAATATCCCCTGGTGAATGATGGCCCCACGCTTGCTTTATGCACTGCCCTGAGAGGTGGCAATGTGTAAATCCCACCATCCCGGTGATTTAGCCCCAGGTACAGTTGTGATTCAAAATGAATTTCTGTCCCCGCTTCTCCTCCGTGCTGCAGTAACAACTCGTTGTAAACCACGAGGAAATTGCAGCAGCCCTTGTGCCAGGAGGATGTGGCTGTCCCTTTGTGTCCCCTTCGTTTCAGGGGGGTGGGTTTGGGATCAATCCCAGTCTGTCTATGGGATAGAGAGATCCAAATCCACGCCCGTTCCTGAGCAGGGAGCCATGGCACAGTTTCCTTTGGGAAAATGAGTGACATGTTAAAAGTAGCTTTAGGTTTTATGCAAAACCAGTGATGCTTAAGACAGGTGGGGGATTTAAGGTTTTTCAGCAAGTTTTGTTGGGCAAAAAATTCCTTTGGAAAGTGTCTCCAGTCCAGTGTGAAATTTTGGTGAATTCGAGGTGATGGGAGTGGGTGACTTGTGCTTCACACCTCGTGGCCACTCTGGGGAGTTGATTTTCTTCCCACCTGCTTTGGGGAAGAAAATGTCAAAATCAGGAGAAAGACACTTTTTCATTAATATTAAAACTTCCGGGGAATTTTTTTTTTTTTTTTAAGATTAGTTTTGCTTCTTGGCTGTACTCTGGTTTAGATCTGGAAATGCAAGTTTAGGCAAACACAGAGAAAAAGTGAAGTGTGGACTCCACTGTGCTGTTTTCCTCATGATTTGCAGAGCTCTTCTAGTGCTTCACCATTCTCCTGGCTCTGCTTGGGGTCCAGCTCTTGGTTGTTCCTGAAAATGTAAAGGTCAGGGCTACTGAAAAAAGATGAACCCCAAAGACTCAACCCCTGTTGGAGGATTTGGCTCTCCTGACACAGACATGGTGTGGGTGCCTTCTCACAAATTCTTAAATCTACCTGTATTCATTTCACTGCTTCAAAGTGAAATAATTTTTTTGAGAAAAATCTGCATTTGCTGTTCCTTGCCTGTAACCAAGCGTGGTTTGTGGATAACCAAATAAAATTCTCAGTTCAAAGTGTTTCAGCAATGTGTTAAAGTTTATGGAGCATTTAACAAACTTTTTTAGTGTGCAATAGTTTATAGTGCCAGCAAACAGCCAAGTGTCACATCAAAGTTGTAGTCTTTTCTCACTTAATGGCTCAATGTTTAGTGCTTTTTCGGTTTATCTTGGGTGGCTTTTCAGCCCACAGCTCAAAATGGCTTTTTCTTTCCTATTTTTCTCCCCCAAAAACTCTAAAAGTCAGATTATGGACACTGATTTAGGGCCCACAATTCAAGCCAAGTGTTTGGATTTATTTTTATCTTTAAAGAAAGAAAACCACCAAAGGCAAATAATCCCAGTGACTTCAGTGGAGTTCTGCCTGGGCAGTTCCCTGCTGGGCTGGGAGAGCAGAGCAGCAAAATGGAATCTGCTGCCATTGGAGGCAGGGATAGTTTTGCCATCAACTCTTGCAAATCCTGAATGATTTTTCTCTTCAGCAGAAGCTGGGATGTGTCTGCAGCTGAGCCCAAACCCACCGACACCAGTGGGGCTGCACATTTCCTGCCTTTTACCCAGATTTTGGGAATTGCTCCTCTTCTGGACTGGAAGAGGATGGGCTTGAGGGAACTCTGTAAGGGTTTTCCTCTGCCCATGTCCTGTAGGAGAGGAATAAGGAGGGAATGTGCAGGAATCTGAGCCTCCAGAGCAGCTGCTGCCACTGGGAATGTCCTGGAGCTGGGGGTTGTCACTTCTACTAAACTTGAACTAAATAGGTGTAAAAACTCAGTAACAGTTTCTAGATAATGCATCATAAACCACCTGATTTACCTTATTGTGGATTTAATTATGATAATGCACCTACATACAATCCTGTCCATGCACAAGATCTATTCAGCAGTGCAGGGTTTATATAATGTCATAAATAATGAAACCTGAGCTGTGGCAAGAGCTCCCTGTAGCATCCTTCATCATGCCCTGGAAGTGGGAAGTCTCCTCTTCCATGTGAGTGACACAGGGCTGGATTGCTGAGCTTCAGCCATTTCCAGGGGGTTGGGGTGTGATTTTTGTCACAGCACCTGCGTTTCAGTCTGAGTTTGCTTTGGAAATTTTCCGTGGAGGGGAAGACGGCGTAAAATGTCTTATTAATGCTGATGGGCTCTGGCTTTGGCATACCCAGCGAATTGGTGTGTGAGAGGCATGTAAACAAATTTGAAACCAAAATAATCTGCCTGTGCATTATTAAAAAACAAGCCAATATGCAGCAAGAGAATGTGAGGAAGTGCCATTTTCAGTTTCTAACGACAAAGCTTCTGCACGTTCCTGCCGTGATTTATATAATTGCCGAATCGCTTTGATGGCTTGATGGAATTACAGCTCTGCATTACACGATGGATAATCAATCAAAATAAACGGTGTTTACCCCTCTGCTGCAGCGTGTGTATGAAACAGATACATCCAAGTGGGAATTATTCTTTAACGCTGGCATTTGTGTGGAGTTTCGGGTGTGATTTCGGGATCTGATATCTGTGTAAACCTGACCTCACCTTGTAGGCTTCAAAATCGTGCTGGCTTCAGCTGGGGCTGTAGTAACTTGCTTTTTCAATGGTGCATGTAGGAACATTTCTGCCTAAATATGCAGTGGGCTTGTTTGTTTAAATATCTCAGAAAATCAAACCGCAGCAAGGAGGCAGAAGGTGCCAACACCTGAGCTCTGTGTCAGGGCTGGGTAAAGCTTGGAGTCTGAAATTCTGCCTTTCTAGGCAGGCTTGGAGTTGGTCTTGGCTGATATTAAATGGGCTGTTCTCCGCCTCATTTGCTGCACAAGTTATTGGAGTTTTAGTGTCTGGCTTTAGAAGAATTTCTTACCCTATTTACCAGATGTGCTGTTGTGGAATGTGAAAACCATTTTCTGCAGGATTTCTGGAGTAAAAATTAAACCCAGTCTTTGTAGCCAGCGGTAGCTGGGATAACGTATTGCTGGTTGATATTTGTGTTTAAAGAGGTGGCTTTGCAGGAGATGATGCTGTTTGTTACTGCAGAGAGCACAGTCCTATCCTCCCAGTGGGTCTTTCCCCTGTTTTCAGCCTGTTTTTCTGACTCCAGGGGGTTTTGGGAGGCTCTGGAGCACAGCGTGGGTTTGAATGGTTTCCCCAGCACTGCAGAGCTGGACTGTGTTACAAAATCATCCCCGGTGGTATCAGGGACAGGAGAGAAGTAACAAACACAGACTCCATCATTTAGCAGGCATGACAGCCAAAAGCCTCTTCTTTATTTATAGATCTTCTTCTTTTCCTCGTTTGTTACAGGTGGACTTAATTGGTTATCTGCTTCATACATGTCACACGATTGTCCAATTAACACTTGACTATAAACATCACATAACACACACTAACATGATCATAGCTGTAGAGAGCGAGGATTGTTTGGAATTCTTCATTTCTGACTCTCTAATGCCTCCCAGGCTGAGCTATGGGAAATCTTTCTCCTTCTCTGACCAGACTGTGCATCCCTTGGGTCCCTCATCTGCGGGCAGAACCTGGCAGATGCTGAGGAGAGGAGATGAAATGAAGAGGCTGGGGCAGGGCTGCAGGCACAGCACCCCAGCACTCGTCCCTTCCTCGCTGCAGCAGCTCTGGCCCTGGCCAGGGGGGATTTTTGGCATCTCTCCCCATCGTTGTCCCCGGAGGATCCCTTCTCCTCCTCGCCTCGCTGTAAGGGGATCACAGCTGCTGAGTAAATGTTAAGATAATGGTGTTATTACGGAGTAATTATACTGCAAGTTATTGAATTAAAAGTGATGAGGCTGCCGGTGCTGCGGAGTGGGGAGAGGAGGGAGAGGCCGGGTGGGAGAGCGCGGAAGGTGGAGAACGGAGAAAACCTAATAAATTTCCTCTTGTCAAGAGCCCCTCGCTGCCGGGACTGGGACTGAGAATGAATGAAAGGGAAGCTCAAAGAGCTAATAAATAAACCATTTCCCTGAGAATAGAGGGTATAATTAGAAACCGTGGCCCTGTGGTTTTGTGTCTGCCCCGGGGTGGAATCTGCTCAGCGCTGTGCTGTGGCGATAAAACAGGGAGACAATGTGGAGATGATGTCGCACAGTTGTTAACTTTTGAGGAGGGAGATGCTTTGTTCCTCTCTTTTTCTAGGAAAAAAAATAATATTAATAAATAATTTAGGCTTTATGTTGCAAAACTTCAATAACTGACTATACCCTGGGGCCTCTCCATCAGCAACTCTGGCTGATCCTGCATTTTTCTTTCTGTATATTTTCTTGGAGGGGAGGCTGGTATTCACTGTAGACCTTAGAAAACTTCGCTTTGTTGGATTTTTCTTTTTTTTTCCTCTCAAGAAAGCCAAACCTGTTTGTTTGTTGGGGTTTTTTCCTTTCTTAAGCTGAGATTTATCTACAAATTGAACATCTCCCACTCCTCTCCAGCCACAGCATCAGTATAGCTCTGCTGCCAGAGCTCCAGGAGTGTTTGGACAACGCTCCCAAGGATGCCCAGGGTGGGATTGCTGGGGCTGTGCAGGGCCAGGATTTGGACTGGGTGATCTCTGTGGGTCCCTTCCAGCTCAGGGAATTCCGTGAGAATTCCATTCTGCATTTTTGGGATGGTGATAACGAGCTCCATGGCAGATGCAGGGAGCACCGTGGCCTCCACCACAAACACAGCAGGGCTGAGAGGATGGAAAACACTGAGAGCAGGAGGAGGGCATGAGCACCGAGCTGTCTTTGGGTCTGGACAGTTTTTAACAGCCCCAGGCTGTTTAAAAGATAAATAAATTGCTGTGTCCTTGCTCTCCCAGCAGAGCCACTGGCTGGCCAGGAGCAGCTCCTTGTGTCTGCAGGAATTGCGGATCTGTGAGGAGAGGAGACAAAAACTGCTGATGGAATCCAGCTAGGAGGGAGGAGCGAGCGATTTGCTGTGTTCAGAAGATCCTGGAGGTTCTCAGAGGATCCTGGGTGGCTTTGGATGAAAAGGGGATGATGCTCACAGTTGGGAATAGGATGGATCCCCCTACGCGGGTGTTTGTGGAGATTAAATGATTTTTTTCTGAGAAGCTCTTTGGTAGGTGTTAGAGAAATGTGGAGTGTTTACCTTACTTTACAGTTTAAAAAGCCCTAATAAAATACACAACAGGAGTATTAACAATGAAACTATTTTGAGGATTATTGAGCTGTTATAAAAGAATGGAAGGAAATCTGCCTGGCATTATGTTCAATGCCACTAGATATTTAAATTAATGCCTTCCTATAGCGGCTCCTTCAAAAATCTTTAAGGCACTTAATCATCTTCAGTGAATTAGATACTTGGTGGTGCTAAAAAGCTCTTCAGCATCCTCTATTCATGGAGCACGGGAGGAAACTGAGGCAGAGTGATTTGGGCAGTTCATTCACCGTGGGAAGGGTAAAGTGGGAATTTGATGGGTTGGCATGGTGTATAATGGAAAATGCTCTTGTCCAGCAGTGCTTCCCACTGCCTGGGAGAGCTGGGTCGTGCTCCTTTCCTCTTCCCCACCTCACCCTGTTGTTGAGAGCAGAGCTGTGCTGTTGGCACCAAGAATTCCTCATGGATTTGCCCTTTGCCTGCTGGCTGCTGTGGCAGTATTTACAGCTCTGCCTGTGCCCATCTCAGGGAGGCCCATAAACCCTGATATAATGGTATTTCCTTGTAAAAGACAATTTGTAAAGATCTGTCTGTGGGCTGCTGTCACCATATCCAGGGGATTTATTTCCAGTTTATTTACGGTTTGTGCTCATGTATATGCAGCTCTTCTTTCCCATCATAATCCAAAACTTGATTGTCCCTTGGACTTGACTGTCACTTGCAGCATCAGCTGAGCAGGTCCCTGGGCTGCCTCTCTCATGCAGGTTGATTTTTAATTTTATTTTCTGTTTAGAAGGATGGAGAGAAATGTCTGTAGGCATTGCATCAACCTTGGCCTTGGAATTTGCTTCAGGGAGCTGCAGCTGCCAGGCTCCTGTGAGCAGGGCAAAGCCCTTAGAGTGGGGCAGACCCCTGCCCCACAAAGGTTCTGTGTGAAATTCATGGCTTAGATTTAGGCTAACAAATTATTTCCTGACTTTGATGGTGCATAAATTCTTTGGTTTAGGAGTGGCTGATTTAAGGGGTGTTTTATCCCTGGTCTCTGCAATCTGTTTGTGATGGGATCTGGGGACTCTTTTTTTTTTTTTTTTTTTTTTTACCTGTTCTTACAAGTCCTGAGTGTAGGAGGTCAATACCTGGAAGTGCTCATTTAAAAAAAAAGGTTATGGCATCCAGCAAAGGGCTGCAATGCTTTAAATGACTTCAGCTGCCAAAATTTGGTGTGTGCTCAGGATTTCTACTTGCTTTCACTCCTAATGGTCTCACCTAAGAGAGAGACTCAGCTCTCCTCCATTCTGGATATCCTTGGTGGAAGTCAGGGCTCTGCCTTGAAGAGGAACAGCACTGCAGACCTGCAGCTGAGCTGGGAATAACTCCAGATCTTCAGCATCGAGGTGCAATCCCTCAAGTAAACCTCAATCCACTGAGCAAACCTTGAAGCAGATCCCAGCACAGCCCAGTCCTGGGCAGGCATCTGGAGAGCTGCTGAGCCAGGGGTGCTTTCTTCAAGGAGCAGCTCAGAAAAGGGACCTGAGCCGGTGGATTCCTTTGGTGTGTGGAGGAACACGCTGTAGATATTCTAAAAAAAACCAAAATCAAATGGGAGAACAGGTAGTGGAGCTCTTTGAAAGTTGTTCAAAGAGATCCTGTCAATGTGAAACTCCTATTTATGTTTTTTTTTTTTTTTGCTGCCTCCTCTTTTGTTGATACAATCTTGGAAGTGGGAGGAGGATTTACAAAAATGCTTGTGTTTATAAGCTGCTGCTTCAGACACCTTTTTTCCCTTGTAAATATTGTGTAAGAAGCCAAAAAAGAAAAACACAGAGACCAAACACAGAAAAGTCCTCATCGGACCATTTCTCTGATCACTTCAGAACCTGAAAATCAGCTTTGTCCTGGGCTGTGTTGCAGATATATCCCCACAGATGCATCAAGGACAGACCTCTAAAACCCATCCCAACCTTTAAACCAGACCAGCGACTCCTCCAAAGGTCTTTTGGGACAGAGCAGGGGCTCAGCACCACCAGGGCTCTCCAGGAGGCACCTCCAGACTCCTTTGGTCCTTCTTCAGGTGGATTCATCAGTCTGTGACTGGGAAGGATGGTGCTGGCTATTGAAGGGCATAGGAAATAACATCCAAATCAAGGGAAGAGGAGCACCCAGCCTGTGCTGTGCTAGATCCCATCAGGACATCCCCAAGGCTGGCAATGAGGACCACGGCAGCAGAGGGAAGGCAGGCAACACTTCAAGTAATAAAAGTGAGTTTTTAGAAAGTTTTCTGCCAGTGGTTTCAGCAGCAGCACTGGGGTGGCGTGAATGGTGTACAGACCTGGCACACAAAGCCAAGGGGAACTGAGGAAGGTGTGAATTTACTGAAAGAAGCACCAGAAGCTTTGTGGATAATGATTTTTTTTTCCTCCTTGCAGGTGCTCACTGGTTACTTGGAGGCTGTATACAGGCTGAGCAGCCTCAGGAGAAGGTTATATCAAAGCAGACTTAGATTTTCCTGTAAAGTAACAAGTGAAGGCAGAACTTGTGGGGTCCCTTGGCTTTTCCTTGCCTGCCTGGCTCATGGGAGCTCCATATGTGCTTTGGCTGCTGGGCAATGCTCAAACAAGCTCACGCTAAAGCCGTGCCAGCCCCGGGTTTGCAAGGAGCAGGGCTCTTAAATAACTGTTTTTCTTGGGGATTTGTATGGGTTTGGCTGAACTGTTTGCAAAGGTGCAAGAGAACAGGGAAGAGGGAATGGGCCAGCTTTGCTCTGTGGCTGGGCCATGGATCTGTGCTGGCAGGGAGTGAGAGCAGGTGATGAAGGGCTTAATTACAGGGAAGGATGTGGAAACCTGTGTGCTGAAAGGCAGCAGGGTTTGCCTCAGGACTGGGGTGATGGAGCTGGGCTGGAGCTTGGCAGCTCCAGTTCTTGTGCTGGAGCTCGGTGCCCAGGCTGGTGCTCTGCTGGGAAGTGGTTTTGGTGTCCATTGCCAGTACCTTTACCTTGATTTTTCTGGCTGTCAGAAAAACTGTAAGGGCCTGGAGGACTTGAGCTCAGATGGCTGGTCTGGATGTCTCTCCCTGGAAGCTATGGAAAGCAGCACTTGCAGTCCTGTTTGAACTTGTTAGTTGACAAGTTAAAAGGTTGTTTTGACCCTTCGGGATATATTTTTTTAAAAAAATATTTCTTTCACCTTCCTCCTTCCAGCTTTACGAGAGGGCCAAACCAAGAGCTTTGTACCCAGCAGTAGGAGTGTAATTACAGCAAGTCTGGGCGACTGACTCTCCCCCAGGGCTGTTTCAGAGTTGGGTTTTGCTTCTCTTTTTCTCCCTGGCCCTGCTCCGTGTTGTTGTTCTTGTCCCCACGCCCGAGCGGTGCCGCAGCAGCTGCGGGACCCCGCTCCTTCCCCGGAGCCCCGGCGGGAGCACAGCCCTGGCCGCGGGATGAGGCAAACTGGAGCTGGAAGGGACAGGAGCCAGCGGGCTCGGGCCGAGCAGTGCGGGGAAGGGCTGGACGGGACCCAGCGCAGCTGCTCTGGCCGGGGGAGCCGGGCCCGGCG
>WEZZ01008202.1:239114-363905 GCA_013400585.1 Chloropsis cyanopogon | reverse complement strand
GAGGCACCGGAGCACCGCCCGGCCGGGGGGCGGCACCGGCCCCGGCAGCTCCCGATCCCCGCATCTCCCACAGCTCCCGGCCCCAGCAGCTCCCGCATCTCCCGGATAATAAGGCATCTCCCTTNCAAGCCAAGAGCTTTGTACCCAGCAGTAGGAGTGTAATTACAGCAAGTCTGGGCGACTGACTCTCCCCCAGGGCTGTTTCAGAGTTGGGTTTTGCTTCTCTTTTTCTCCCTGGCCCTGCTCCGTGTTGTTGTTCTTGTCCCCACGCCCGAGCGGTGCCGCAGCAGCTGCGGGACCCCGCTCCTTCCCCGGAGCCCCGGCGGGAGCACAGCCCTGGCCGCGGGATGAGGCAAACTGGAGCTGGAAGGGACAGGAGCCAGCGGGCTCGGGCCGAGCAGTGCGGGGAAGGGCTGGACGGGACCCAGCGCAGCTGCTCNCCCTCATTTCCCTCATTTATTTCCTGCACCTCCCGCACCTCCCACACCTCCCTCGTCTCCTGCATCTCCCTCACCTCCCTTGTCTCCCGCATCTCCCGGCTCCCTCATTTCCCTCATTTATTTCCCGCACCTCCCTTGTCTCCCGGCCCCCGCAGCTGGCCGGGCAGTGCTGGCTCTGTGCCACCCGGCGAGCTCCAGCCCTGCTCCTTGTGCTGCGTTCCTGCCCCATCCCTGAAGTGTCCCAGGCCACCATGGGCACCCCGGTGTTCCTCCCCATGGCAGGGCTGGGGCTGGACGGGGTGCCAGGTCCTTCCAGCCCTGACCATGCCCTGTGGGTGTGGGTGCCAGAGCGTGGGGAGGCCGGAGGTGTGTGGGTGCAGAGCCCTGAGTGCATTTTGGAGCTGTGCTTGTTGGTTGGTGGTGGCTGGAGAAGCATCAAGTTNCTCCCTCACCTCCCTTGTCTCCCGCATCTCCCGGCTCCCTCATTTCCCTCATTTATTTCCCGCACCTCCCTTGTCTCCCGGCCCCCGCAGCTGGCCGGGCAGTGCTGGCTCTGTGCCACCCGGCGAGCTCCAGCCCTGCTCCTTGTGCTGCGTTCCTGCCCCATCCCCGAAGTGTCCCAGGCCACCATGGGCACCCCGGTGTTCCTCCCCATGGCAGGGCTGGGGCTGGACGGGGTGCCAGGTCCTTCCAGCCCTGACCATGCCCTGTGGGTGTGGGTGCCAGAGCGTGGGGAGGCCGGAGGTGTGTGGGTGCAGAGCCCTGAGTGCATTTTGGAGCTGTGCTTGTTGGTTGGTGGTGGCTGGAGAAGCATCAAGTTGTGTCTAAGACCTGTGGCATCCTCCTGCACCTGGGAAATGCCCTGGTTGGAAAAGTTCCTAAATCCTCAAATCCTCCTAGGGCTGGACTGCAGCCACAGCTTGATTTGTTTTCTGGGGAAAAGTCTTTGGGGTCTGATAGTCCCTTGTGCAAGTTTCCTGTGTCTTTCCATCTCATCTGGAAGCTGGATTTGTCTGGAATAAACTGGGTGCAACTCCAGATTGGTTCTGCTGGGAGAGCAGTGATCATCAAAGCCCCTTAATTCTCAATTGGTCTGTCTACCCAAGGCTTTAAAATTGGTTAGATAAAGTGCATTAGAAGTTAAATCAGAATTAACCTTTCCTCACACAGGTGAGCCCTGGGAAACCCCAGTGGCAGCAAAGCTGGTTCCCCTTGGGGCAGCCCCTTCCTGGGCCAAAATGGGAACATTTGGGTGCATTCCCCTCACAGGAATTCCTCTTCCCATGGCCCAGCCCTGCTGTGAGCTGACCCTGGCACGGGGCTACCATGCTGGGGTATTTTTAGAGAAGATAAGGGTGGTGGCAGGAGAGAGGTCTCCATTCCGAGGCACTTGGACTCTTTAATTATGTTTCTGGTCTAGAAAATTATATGGTTCCTTGAGCATAAATAGAGAAGACAGGGAAGGTAATTGCACCTCTGGGTGCAGATGAGCTGGTGGAGGCTGTGTGGAGTCAGGATCAGTGGGAAGAGGTGCTGGAGAGGCAGAAATGGGCTCTTTGGAGCTGCTGGGTATCGCCCCCAATGTTGCACCCCATCCTCTCCATGGTGTTTATGGGATCCCACAGCCCCATAAAGGTGGGGACCAGTCCTGTGAGTCACCCCACTGCCATTAATCGCTGCATTTTGGGGGCAAACCAGCCCTTGGGTCCTCCCTGTGTTGTCCACAGAAGTCGTGGTCGCTGTCTGCCCCTGCCAGAATTACCTTTTACCCACTTGGAGCTGATTTCAGCACAATTGCTGACTTGGCTTTATTAGTTTCTTCATTATCTTTGGAGTCCTGCCAGATGTCCTTGTGGCCTGTAAATTCTGCATTCTTTGCATCCCTTATCAGTGGTACATCCTTCTTTCCAAGCCTTGTTAACCTCCCTCTAGGTCTGAGATGGTGAGGAGCATGTCCAGCCCTAAACTTTAACAGGGCAATTCTACCAACGAGTAATTTGTTTTTCTAACACCTGGATGTCACTTAGAGCTTGTTTGCTACTCTGTTTCATGGATTAAATCTCCCTTTATGTTGATTAGGCTTGAAAGTATACAAAGACCAGACATCAAAGAACATTCTTACTTAAGAAAATTTTACATATTCCACATTTTGCAACACCTGGGTGGAAAGGCCAGTCCAGGTTTTCTGGAGATGGTGGAGATGTGCCCCTGCCTTTGTCTGGGGTGTGCCCTGGCCTGAACTTGGCTCCACAGGGAGGAAGGACATTTAAAAAGTGTTTCCACCTTTGTACCTTCCACTATGCTCATGAGTGGGGAACCTGCAAGGATAGCCTCTGTTTTCTCTGCATTTCTTTTTCCTTCAGAGCAGCCTTGATTTCCAGCTGTAATCCAGAAGTTCACCCTGTAGGGTATGGACCTCAAGGTGCATGTCTTGCTGCCCAAAATGATGTTCTTGTTCTGCAGCAGACAGGGTGAAGCAGGACCATTTTCTTTTTTCAATGCCTTATTTTAATACAAGCTTAATATTTGGGGTGTGCTTTTCTTTTAAAGCATTTAATTAAAAAACCCCTGGAGCTCTGTGTTGGCAATTTTCTGCCTGTCCCCACATTTGCATGGTTCCTGTGATTGCACAAGGAGGTTCCTCCAGGTGGGACCTCATTTTTCAAGCACTTCCCGCCCCATCCCTGGAGTCCTGATGTTCTTGGGATCTGCAGCCTGGATTTGGGGTGAGTCCAGCAAACTCTTTGCTTGAGAGGGAAATCAAAGGTCTTGATGATGGGAGGAAGCCTGACAGCTGGAGCTGGGAGATAGGAGAGGGACTCTGGAGAAAACAACTGGGATTGAATAAGGAAATTTGGGCTTCAAATCCATCTCCAGCTGCAGTTTGTGGAGCAGTTTTGCAGAGCCTTCCCCCAGCCTCCCTCCTCTGGTTTAACCCTCCACATGGCTGAGTGCTGGAGATGGGGAACCTCCCCCTCCTCCTTCCTCACCATTCCCAGTATAAATACACGGAGCAAAGCCGCCAGCTCTGTTTATTGAACACAAATAGAAGATAAAATAGTGGAAAACTAATTTTTTCATGCTCATTGGTGGGAAAGATTAAAATTATGCAAATCCTCGGCAGCGAGCTTGGTGCAGAGATAAGGGGATGTTCAAGTCAGCTGGCTGCCTGCTAATTCACTCATTGAAAACGAAATGAGCAGGAAAGCTGCGAGCAGCGTCACCGGCCCCTCACGGCGCTGGGATTTCTGTGCTGGGAGGAAGCTGAACAAAGAAAAGCCTTTTTTGGAGGCGTGCAGGATCCATGCTGAGATGCTTAGCCCAGAATCACGTGTCTGCCCGGTGCCTGTGGAGCTCTGGGACGCAGCACACCTCCACCTTGGCCAGGATGTACCTCCAGCCAGCGTGTGATGACCTGAAATCCCCTGATGTGGTGGCTGTGGGGGTGAATCAGGTGAAATCTGCCACCTTGATCCCTCAGTTGGATTCCATGAGCGGAGCAAGGCTGGGAATTGAGTGGGAAACCGCCAAATATGAGCAATGCTGGTCTTGGTGCTTTCTGCTGCACCAGTGGAGGCAAAGTGGGTCCAGCAGGACGTTCACTAGCGTGCTACAAAGGGTTCTGCAAGGCAGGGGAAGGGCAGCTCCCTGGATCTGGGCTTCCCCCACCATCCCAGTGCCCATCTCTCCCACCCATCTCACCCTGCTTTGTAGTGGGAAGCGAGTCTTGAAATTCCCCGCATGGGCACGTTAATGAATTCTTGCAAAGCAGCAGTGCTGTGGGGGTTTTCCCGGGATGAAAGGCCCGTGTGTGTGTCTGGGGAGGATCAGGGTATGTGCAGATGTGTTTGTGGTCAGGAGGAAGCGAGTGAAGGAGCATCCCATCGCCCTCTGACTCTGGGTCTGACTCAGCCCTGAGCTTTGGCCGAAGGGAATGTAACTCCTTCAGACCAAACTGAGCCTGGAGAGAACAGTGGCCACCCCAGGAGAGGTGTTAGGGTGAACAGTGGGGTTTTTTGCTCACTGTGCTGCTTGTTTAGGCTGTGCATTTATTTCTTGGGATCTCTCAAGATGCTCCAGGCACAGGGGAGACCAAAAACCCCAACAAACCAAAACCTTGCAGAGCAGCTGAAGCTGCCGACCATGCAAAGGCACCCAGGAAATGATGACGACTGCTCATTGTGCTGGGAGAGGGACACAGTGCCAGCCAGTGTTTTTGGAAGGGTTTGTCTCACTTCCTGTCAAATCAATATTTATTCACAAATCTATTTGTTTGCTTTTGTCATTGAAAACTCTTGTGGGCTTTTTTTTTTTTTTTTGTGTGTGTGTGTGTGCAGTGTTTTGTTCCCCTTGTGTATTTTTGGCTGCACAGTGCTGGCGAGAGGGGCTGCCACAGCCTTTTTCTGGCTCCAGTCGTTCCAGCTGCTTCTCCTAACCCGTGGTTTTCAGCCTCTTTTGTAAGGTGGGACCTGCCTGGCAGCTCCCCTCTGCCTGGGCACGGCTCCCCCAACGTGCCCTTGGGCTGGAGGCGATGATGGGTAGGAAGGGGGTGACCTCAGTGAACATGAGCTGTGTTTTTCCATTACTGTGTTATGGTGGAACAGGGCTGTGGAATAGATCAACTACCCCCAAAAAATCATAGGATCACGGAGTGGTGTGGTTTGGTTTGTCTTGGTTTGGTTTGGTTTGGTTTGGCAGGACCTTAAAGCCCATCCCACTCCACCCCCTGCCATGGGCAGGGACACTTTCCTCTGTCCCAGGCTGCTCCAAGCCCTGTCCAACCTGGCCTTGGACACTGCCAGGGATCTAGGGGCAGCCACAGCTTTGGTGCTGCTTGAGTTTCACCATGCCCACCAACCTTCCCCTTCATTTATTTTCCATTTTACTGTGAGTGAAGCAAATAATGGCTGGAGCTTCACCCTCCCTCAGCTGCTCTCCCTCTTCTGTCCTCCTCCATCCCCTGACTCACTCCTGATGCCTGAGCCCATCCTCTGCTGTTTGCTCCCTCCCTGCCCGTGCTCTCATCTCCTCCCTGGTTCATTTGTGCTGCTGAGGTGCTCAGCATGTGGACAGGGTTGGGGATGCAGCACCTCTGCCTCTCTCCCTCCCTCCCAGGGCTCGGGCTGCCGGCCCAGCCCTTTGCACCTGCCCAAAGCTGCAGGATGGGGATGGTGCAAGAGCTGCAGGTGGAATAAACCAGGGGTTTTTAGAGCCAGCTGAGGACCTGCTATGCTCCAGGGTGTGGGGAGAGCTTTGCCTCCTCCTGGGTTTGTCTGCTGAGCCCCATAGCTGGAATATTATTTATCTGCCCCCAGCCAAATCACGCAAAGCTAAATTGAGCTGTGGCAGGCGAAAGTGTGAAGTGTATTATTAGGAACAGGGAGCTCTTGTTCCACAGCTGCTGCTGCTGCTGCCGTTGGTAATTAATGTTTGAGGAATTGCAGATCTTCATTAGGAGAACAATTAGATTAACGAGAGAACTCGAGCCGAGGCTGTAGTGGGAAAGGGCTGGGGGGAGGCTTTAAAAACAAAATAAAATCCCTCCCTGGCAGCCTGCCTCACTGCTCCAGAGAGGTGCTGATGCTCTTGGAGGCACTGGGAGGAGACTGGTCTGTGACAGGCACTCACAGAGCATGTGGGGGCTTCATTATGGGCAGGAAAGAAGCAATCCTTGATTGTCATAAATATTTCAGGCAGCCCAGCTCCCATTGCTCGGCCACAGCCCAGGGTTATTAGCAGAGAGAGCTTTGGGCGGAGGCTGCTCAGGGCTCTGCAAGGTCCTGGGCTTGCATCATTAAAAGCTTTAATTGGTGTCCTTGTTGCTGGAATCACTGACCCCTTCCAGGCAAGAGCACCCTGGCCACAAGGTATCACCTGCAGGGCCTGGGCTTAATTCAGGCCAGTAAACAGCCCTGAAGTTGAGGGATTTAAGATGCTTCTTAATAATATTCTTTCAGCAAGAGTTGTTTGGGGGTTCCCCCCACCCCCTACTTTCTTCCCTCTGCCCTGCCCTTGTGCTGAGTCCATCCATGAACCTGCAGCAGCTTTGCCCTCACACAAGTGAGGTGCTCACAGCTGGTTGGTGAGCAGGATGCAGCAGGAATTCACTCAGGATAAATGAACCATTTAGAGAGGTTGTAAAATCACAGAAAGTAACGACAGAAGGGAGGTTGGAAGGTCAATTAGTCCCTCTCGCTGGCCCAAGGCAGCACCGTGTGTGTGGAAGTCGTTGGAGGCAGATGCATGCCTGGCCTTCCTAAAAACCTGCAGAGGTGGTGTTCCCATCCCTGGGCCGTCCCCTGGGGCACTGGATGTGGCCTCACTGCTGGCTCAGCCTCTGCCATGGGCACCAGCAATGTTCTCCCACTGGGAGGGAGTGGGAGGCACTGGAGGGAGCTCCAGGCACCCCTCTGGACCAGCCACAGCATGCCCAGCTTCTGGTGAAAGGGATGGGATGGAGGTTTTTCATCTCTTCTGCTTTTAGGAAGTTTAACCACTGGAAACTGTTGCTCTCCTGCAAGGAGAACCCCTGAGTGCTGCCAGCAGGTCTGAGCTGGGATGGTGCCACCTTCTAGTGGAAGGTGGCCCTGCCATGGCAGGGGATGGGAACAAGAAGATCTTTAAGGTCCCTTCCAACCCAAACCACTCTGGGATTCTGAGGGGGAGCTGTGGGTCAGCTCCCAAAAGCAGAGAGGGTTGGGTACAGGGTGTTATAGATCCCAGAGGTGCTGGGCTGGGGGCTCAGCTCCCATGGCTTCCCCCCAGCCCCAGGAGCAAGCTGGAAGTTTTGCCTTTCAGGGGACAGCAGATTTCTCCCTTCGGTAATTGATGGGGACAAAAAACTTGCATTTCCTGGCGACTCCAGATGGTGCAGTGACAATAAAGCCATTTTCTGCAATATGGTGGCTTCTGCCTGTCCAAGGAGAGATTTGTTGTTGGACCTGTTCCTGCTTGGCTCGGTGCCCCCGAAGATGGACGAGTCACTCCAAGCCCTGGCTGAGGGTCGGGGCCCTGGGAAGCTCCTGCAGCCGTGATGAGCAAGAGGGAAAGAATCTGCTGTTGTGAGGCAGTGCTCTGCCTTGCCCTGCTGGAGATGAAGCACACACAGCACCCTGCCCCCTGGCCAGGCACAGCCTGTGGATGCTCCTCACCTGCCCAGGAAATCTTAGTGCATCTTTAATTCATGGCACTGCAAAAACATCGCCGTGATCACTCAGCCAGCCTCCTCCTGCCTGATCCTTGTGGTGATTGACTGCTACAAAGACACTGAGATGATCTCAGCAGCTTGTCAGAAAAAGCCCTTATGTTGGTTTAAAGCAAAATAGAAAACGACGTGCCGAGCAGGTGGAGGCTTTTTGAATGCTGGGTAATGGGAAGGTTCTCCCATGGTGCTCTCACAAGCTCCTTTCCTGCAGCCTGCTCCAGCAGGGATGTTACCAATCTCCAAATGCTTATAAATGTTTTAAGCCACCTCTGATGCATGCCTGATGTGCCTGGGCTGTGCCTGGGCTGCTGTATCCCAGGCAGTGGAAGCAGCCACCTCTGGGCTGGGATGTCTGGACTGGCCTCTCCAGCAGAAAGGGAGGAATACCAGAATCAGTAGAAGCAAACCAGCTGGGTGAGATCAGGCAGGAGCTGGAGTACTGTGAGGATGGTGTTACTCCCAGTTTCTGCCTGGTTAGCAGCCTCTTAATTCTGCATCTTTATGGGAGATGAAAATGGCAGCAGAGCCCTGCCTGGCTGAGCTGCTCAGCTTGGATTTGCCCCTGGCTTGTGCCACCTGAGGGTTGCTGCACGTTGGTGTGGTTTGTGGGGCTTCAGTCAATGCATGAGGGTGATTTCTGGAGGCACCTGCTGCAGCTGGGGCTCCCTGCAAGGATGTGACAAGAGCCAGAGGCTTCCCCAGACAGAGAGCCCAGAATTAAATCAGAGGGAGAGCAAGCACAGAGCGTGGATGTGGCTTCCTGACCCCGCTGCTGACCTTGGGCAGTGCAGCCTAAGACTCTGTCCAGTCTGTTCTGGTGTCTACTGGTCTGCAGGGCTCCACCAGCCCAAGCAGTGACCCAGCATCCTCCCAGCTTAGCTCTTAAATTCAGATGAGATCACGACAGCAAGTGATGGATGGGGTTTTTTCTTTCTCTCCTCCTTTCTTAATCTCCCCTGGCTGGTGGGTCTGAGACACAGGATTCCTGCCAGAGCAAGGGAAGGGATTTGCTCATCTTCTGTCTGGCATGCTCAAAACCAAATCCTCTTTATGGAATTTAACCCCCTGTGTTGGCTGGCAGGGCTGGAGCACCTGGCACGTGGGGAGGGGATGAATGCTGAAGGAGAAGGCAGGGAGAGCTCCAGAGGGGAGGCCCAGGAATGACATCTCAGTGCCCAAGGGGTGCACTGGGAGTGATGGCAGCACTCCTGCTCCTGGGGTGGCCAAAGGGCAGCTGGGGGTGGCCTGGGGCTGTAGGAGCCACCTTGCCCCGTGTCCTCCCGTGCAGGCAGCTGTGACACCCAGGGAAGACTTTCCTAATAACCTTGATTGGCTTTCCTTGCTGGTCACTAATCAGCAGGATGCAAGCCGTGGTGATGAAGCCAGGGACAAAGAAAGACAAGCCTCTTTATCCTTCTTACTGCGGCTCAGCAGCCCGTCCTGGCCTGCAGGAGGATTTGCTGGGGTGGTTCTGAGGCTCCCAGCTCCTCAATCCCCTCCTCGCTGGAGCACAGTTCTGCCTCTTCCACGGGGTGTGAGGAGAGCAAACAGCTCATCAGCTGTGTGCTGTTGCCACAACGATTTTCATTTACCATCAAATAGCAATTAGGAGAAACTTTGCGTGTTTGCTTCACTACTTTTATTTCCTGTCATTTGTTTTTCACTGATCAGCAGAGTGCTCTGCCCAGGGACTGCAGCATCTCCCAGCCTGGTGCCCAGGGATGTGCAGACAAGAGTGGCCATAAAATCTACAGGCCATAAAAATGAAATTTATTTCTTTCCTTTTTTGTTTCCCAAGGCTCTTGGCGTGCCTGTATGTGGGCTAGGGGTGTTCCTGGGCTGGAATTCATGAGAAAGGAGGGACAGTCCCTCTGCTCTCAGGTGTGGGGGACCCTGAAGATGATAAGCAGTTAACTTTTCCTCTGTCTTATTGTAAATCCTGACCAACTTTGTCATCCTCCATGGAAGCCCCTCTGGGTTCAGTGGGCTGGGAGGGAGCAGGGTCCTTACCTGTGGCTGGTTAAAATCTTCCAGGTCGTTGTGTTTCGAGAGAGTTTTGTATTTTAATTTGGGTGTGAGGTGCGTGCCTGCGTGTCATTTGGGGATTTTTTTTGGGTTATTTCCCTCATGAATTGTATTGCTGGGGACTGTTTCTACTTGAGGATCAAAATCAGCTGTGGAAAATCAAAATGTGGATGCAGCTGGGGCTGTTAGTGCTCCCTTCCCTGGGGCCATACCCTGGTGGGAGCAGCAGGAGGGTGCCACTGCCACCCCCTTGCCCAGGTGGCCCTGCCCAGGTGGCCCGAGGCTGCCCGGGTGTGCTCAGAGGAGGAGCAGGCGCTGATGGAGACAACAAAAGGAGGCATCGATCGGCAATCCCGGTAACGATAACGAGAAGGTCGCTCTTGGCGGGGGTGGTGACATCCTACACCCATCCAGCACTCGCAGCCGGAGCTGATAAAGCACCCTCATGTTCCTAATTAACTTTCTGGAATGTTTTTTCTTCCTTTCGATTTTTCATCTCTTTTTTTTTTTTTCCTTCTGCTTGGGCTGCGGGCTGGTGGAGGATGCTCTGCTTGGGCACCAGCAGGAGGGGAGCAGGTTGCCACTCTCAGCCTGCCCGGAGCAGGGATCTCTGTGGGGCAGGGACTGGTCCCCCCTGGTGCTGCTGGGGCTGGAAACCCACTGCTTGTCCTCAGAGGATGGTTTCCACAAGACTTTTTGGTGAGAACCACCTGTTTTGTGAGAAACCAGTTGAAGTTGTCCCCAGAGGGCTGCAGAAGGAGCTGGAGGAAGGCCGGGCAGGTGAGGAGCAGCAGTGCCAGCCCCAGGAATGGGCTTTCCCCTCCTTGCACAGGTGGAGGGTGCCCCAAAAGTCACCCCTCCCTTTGGGGTGGAGGAGGGGGCTGTCATTCCCTGCTGCTGAGCACAAAGGGAGCCCCTGTGCAGACCTGGCAGAGCAGTTTGGAGGGTGGAGAAGGTCACAAGATGCAGCAGCATCCAAATTTCTGTGTGAAGGGAGCAGAAAGCCAAAGCTGGAGGGATTAGCCTGGTCAGAGGGACTGATGCCATCTGGATGGGCTCCTCCTGGTACAGGTCATCTTCATGCCATGCTGCAGGCCAGGAAAGCACCAGTTCCTCATTGTTGGGTGGTTTTCTCACATGTTCTTAGTTGGACACGCAGAGATGTGAGGCCAGGCAGTCTTTCCTCCTCAGGAATGTGGAGCTGATCTGAACCTGCATTTGATCTCAGAAAAAGGCTTTTCCTTAGCTTGGACTCCAGGCATGAGAAAGGCTGCTGCACTTTTGTTGGTGTGGGCAGCAAAAGCAGCACTTTGGGCTCTTTGTTGAGATTTTGTCTTTTTTCCTCTGCTGTGTGCAGTGTCACCCATCAGCCCAGGTGCCAGGCTTGGGGTGCAGGTGCTGTGGGAGGGGGATGCTGGTGGTTTTAGCCTTGCTTTGTGTCAGAAGATGGTGTTGGTGGCCCTGGCAGAGCTGAGGGTGCTGCAGGATGGGGTTGATGGGCGGATATTCACCGGCGCTGTCGGTGCAAGCACGGAGACGGGACTCAGTCTGTGCCCCAAGGAGCTCCCAGTCTGTCAGGCAGCTAAGCTGGGCCTAATGATGAATGACTTCCTAAATAAATAAATAAAGCTCAGAGGCAGGGAAAGAGAAACGTGAAGTATTACCCTGAACCACAAGGCAATTTAGCTGACGGGTTCTGATGCCGTCGGGCGCTCGGCAGAGATTGGGATGGTTTGCTGGGAAATGCTGAAGGATGGGGAGTGTTTGTGTGGGAGGAAGGGAAAAGGGAGGGGGAGTGTGGTCCTGGGTCAGATCCTTCCCTTTGTGCATCCTGGAGGAGAGCCCAGCCCTGCAGAGGAGAAGCCACATCTGCTCTGCACTGGTCCAGGAGGATGCTCCTGGGATTTCTGGTTGTTCTGGTGTTGACTTTCAGCATGGGGATCCTTTGGGGCCCTCCCTGGGCTGTGCAGGGTGTGGATGGGCTCCCTCAGCAGGGTGCAGCCAGGCCAGGGGAGCTGTGCTTCCTCCCCCTCCTCCTCCCTGTCCGTGCTGGGCTGCACCTGCTGAACACTCCTGACACATCCCTGCCTGTCACAGCTGTCACTGCAGGGCAGGGCTGGGGGGAAATTAATTCCTCCTGACCATCCCAACCCACCCCGGAGCTCTCCCGGCTCCTTTCTCCTGCAGTGACCACAGCTTAACCCTTGCTGTGCCATCACAACCCTGGGCAGGCAGCAGAATCTCTTGGAACACCCACAGGGCTGTGCCCCAAAATGTCCCTTGTGCCTGTTGCTTGAGGATGGTGCTGGGCACTTCACACACATGGGAGGAGCAGAGATGCCACAGGGAAAAAAAAGAGAGAAAGAGAGAGGGGTAGAGAGAGAGAGGCTGTGTGTGTGTGTACGTGCAAACACAGAGAGCTGTCTCACTGTGCAGTTTCCTCTGGTTTCCCACATTGTAAAAAGGGATAATACTGTCATATTAAAGCACTTGGAGATCCAGGGATGAAAAGCAGCGAATAGGACCGAGACAGTCCTGATCAAAGCTCTTTTTTTTTCCTCCATCTGTGTTTGTTTCCCCATGGAAGATAATACTCTGCCTCTTTCTTGTAAATATTTTTTTAAGATCTAAGTAACTCTGTGATAGATAAACAGCCATGCTTCACTCTGAAGGATCTCTGCTGCCTGCTCTAATTGTGTTTGCCAAACCCCTGGCCTGCCTTCAGGACTGGCCTGAGGAGCTGCATTCAAGCCCAGAGGAGAAACTGCATCCAGCAGCTTTGGGGTGGAAGGCACTGACTTGGAAATGCTCCATCACCTCCTTTTTTTTTGGGCAGGATCAGGCATTTTTTGAGGTCTGCACAGCCCGTGGAGCCTGGCACCTAAAGCAACCTGAGTGTGGTGGCACCTGAAGCAACCTGAGTGTGGCTGCCCCATCCCTGGGAGTGTTCCAGGCCCTGCTGGGTACCCTGATCCTGTGAGGGGCATCCCTGCCTGTGGCAAGGGCTGTGGAACAAGGTGATCTCTAAGATCTTTTCCAGCCCAAACCATCCTGTAATTCCATGGCATGGCTCTGGAGCCAGCTCTGCCCATTGGCATCCCCTCATTCCCCAGCACCAACGGGGAAGGTGCCCAGGTGGGTTCCTGGGCCAGGTCCCTGTCCCAGCCCTGCTGAGGCTGGGTTTAACAAGGACAGGGTGTTGGAGAGGAGCAAGCTGGAATTGTGGGGTAGTGAATTCAAATTTCATCTCTGTCCTCCCCAGGGGAGGTGACAAATGAGCTGGTGGTTGTGCTAAAAGCTTTTCTTTCTCTCTTTAAAGAGGTTGCTGGGAGGAAATGAAGTGACCCACTGACCCCTGTTAATACCCAGCACAAACTAAGCTGGTGCTGCTGGAAGGAAGAGCCCTCAGTGCAGCCCTCTGCCTGCAAGGTGTTTGCTTCCATTGATGTGTCTAATGGGAGCAATTCTCCCACAGCAGCTGCTGAAAATGAAGATATTTAATCATCTCCCAGATCCGAGTGGAACTTTTTGCCGAGAATTTCTTTAAAATCGCCCTTCTCCTTTTCACAGGCAGGTGAAACAGAAAAGAAGCCCAAGTGCTTTTGCTTTGTGATTTTTTTTTTCCAAGTTGTCATATTGTAATGAATCTGAAATGAATGCATGGTTCCTCCCTCCTGGATTTTTTTCAAATGCAGAGCAAATGTTTCAATTACCAGCTCTGTGGGGGCTAAGAGCAAGTAACATATGGCAAAATGTTGCCCAGAGAGGTTGTGGATGCCCCATCCCTGGGAGTGTTCAAGGCCATGCTGGGTAGCCTGGTCTAGAGGAAGGTGTCCCTGTCACTGACATGACCTTTAAGGTCCCTTTGCAACCCAAATCATTCTGTGTTTCTGTGAAAATCCTTCTGACCCATCCCAGTGTCTGTCACTGTGCAGACACTGGCTTTTAGCAGCATTTCCCTCTTTGAGCAGTGAGGACCAAGGTAGCCAAACCCCTCCTCCTGTATCCCCTGGATGCCCAAAGTAGCTTAAGGGAGTTAGGTGTCCAGCACCCTCTGAAATGGGAGTTGCTGGGGGGAAAATCTTCAAAAGCATCTTAGCAGCTTAGGTTAAGTCCCTTTGACTCCCAGGGGAACTTAAGCTCTTAAGAAATGTAGGTGCTTCAGAGCATTTCACCCTCTGTGCCTCGCTCCCCTGGCTCCCTGGCTCAGTCCCAGCTGCAGGAGCTGCACTGGGAAGCTGCTTCTTGCAAACACTGCTCACTTTTATTATTTTTAATAGTGCTCTCCAAGACCCCGTGCTCGGTGCTTACAAGCTGCACACATGGCCTTGCTTAGAGCTGGAGATTAGGCAGCACACAAGAATGAATGTCTTACAGGAGCTCTTTTACTGTAAGAATTAATCTTATTCCTGAAATGTGACCGTATCTAGCACAAATCTGACCCCACTGGGGGCCACGGCTTCACTTAATTGCATTCTTTAGCAAGGATTGAGGTCTATTAGGTGGTTTGCTTGTGTTGCAGGGGATCCTGTGCCAGAGAATTTAGTGAGGGTTTGCAGGTCTGTGGAGCAGCACAGGAAAAGTGCCATTATGTTGGCTTGGCTGGTGCCAGGAGCTTGGCTGGGTGCTCAGAGACAGACAGGGGTGAGCAAACCTGCTCCAGAGAGCACAGACAAGGTAAGCTGTGCCCTGAGGAGGGGAGAGGATGGGTGGCAGAGCCCTTGGGATCTCAGCTTTCATCAGAACAATTCCCACTGGATTTCAGCCTCCTTGTGTGGCAGCTGGGCTCCAGCAGGGCGTTCTGCACTGGGGGCAGGAGTCTGTTCCTGCTGCCAGGGCCCTGCCAAGGGAGCAGAGCAAACCCTGCCCCAGCCTGTCCTCCACATCTGCAGGGGAGCCAGGTGGGTGCACATCCTGCTGTCCTGAAAATCCCCTGTCCAGGGGGGGACAGCCACTGCTGTACCTGCTCTGAAGGATGAGTTGCTGGATTGAAGCTGACATGTCCTAATATCTCTGCCAGCACTTTCTGTCTCTGTCAAGGGCTCGGGAAGCACATTAGCACTGGAGTGGAAGTGTCACCCTCTGGCATCTCCTCCTCTAATCTTGGAGCTGTTGCTGTATCCCCTTTTCCAGACCTTCTCCATCGGAGCCCATTATATGGCAGGAAAAGCCGTGCTGGGAGTGGGAGGGCGGCGCTGCCGGGCTCCTCTCTCTGGAGGAGGCAGAACATTTCCCTGACACTCAGTTCCCTGCCTTCAGCTCCATCCTGGGGGGACTTCGGGGATGTGCTGCAGGGAGCAGTGCAGGCTCTTGGCTGCTCTCAGCTGTGGAAGATCACTGGTGCCGTGTTTGGGCAGCACACGAGGCTCAAGGAGATGTTTGGTGGCGTTTTTGGCACTGGTGGGGGTGGATATACTGCTCCGATAAAGAAAAATAGGAATTTCTGAAATGGTGGCTGAGCCAGCGTGGTTTGTTGGATTTTATTTTAATACAGGCACCTAAAATAGTTGGGTGCATTCTTGCTCTCTGCAACGCCAGCCTTGCTGGTGGGAACGGGGAGCTGCGTGACTGGAGGAGGAAGAAGGGAGAGCCAGGCTCCATTTGCTGTGCTGGCATCGATGCCACATCCCCAGTTTAATTAACAGTTCCCATCACAGCTATTCACCATGTCCCTACTCTCTGCTCGCCCCTGACAGCAACAAAAGAAACCCCAACGTGTTGTTCTGTGCCCTGGAACCCTGCAAACCCCGTGCTAGGGCTGGCTGGAGCCTCTCTGTGTTTCTCTAAGTGTGTCTAGAACAAACATTTGAAGAGATTCCCAGTGATAGGATTCAGATTTTTTCCTCTTTTTTGTTTCAGTATTTATGCTCATTTTTCGTGAGCCGGCGCTGAAGCACGGTGGATCTGGGCTAGCACAGAGCACACAGCAGAGGCTTTGTAATCCTCAAAGTGCAAGTCCAAAGCTTCTCTCTGAAAAGTTGTTCTTTAGGGCTGAGTACATATGGGGACTTCTTGTTTATCCTGGCTTTTCTTTTAATTCTGCACAGTTCAGCCTTGGAGAGTTAATGGGACAGAAAAAGATTAAAATGCCCCTTCACACTGCCTGTCCCGACGGTCTCCCACCCCGATGTGTGTCAGAAAGCTTAAACAGCCTCACTATCCCCTTAGTCCTTTCAAAGCCTTTGATCATGGTACAATATCTCCTACCTGGCTTTCCTCCAAAAGGTGATAAACCCTGGGTTTGATTTCTAATTGGAGTAACGATAGCGGGAAGGAATCTGTCAGATCTGAGAGCATCCTTCCACAGCTCTGGCCCATTATCCCCGTGCTCAGTGTCTGCCTGATGGGAAACCTCTGAGCTGCCAGCCCTGTGAGGAGGTTGTGGCTGCAGCTTTCACTCTATTTTCAGCCCTTCTGGGGCAAATCTCACCTCTGTGACCGAGGGAAGCGTGTACCAGTATTGACACACAGGACTGGGGTGGTGGCTAAGAATACAGCTGCCTTAATGCCATTCCAGCTTTGCACAGGGATCAGGATAAAGCTGTAAGCAGGGAGCTCCATTTGGAGCCAGGAGTTGTCTCCATGGAAATGTGCTGGCAGGGTGAGGGGAGCAGGCTGGTGCTGAGCTGGATCTCCCCTGCCACAGCCCTGCTGATCTGCTGGTTCTGTCCTGCTGCCACGTCCTGCCACGGCCAGGGCAGAACTGGTCAGGAGAAAATCTCTCCCGCCTCCTGGGGAGGCTGTGTTTGCTCGATCCATCAGGATCAGCTGTGACATCTCCTGCTCCAGGTATTCTCTCTTCCAGGATTGTGTAGCTCAGTAACACAGTTCCTCTGTGTGGTGCAAGTGGGGAAACTGAGGCACCAAGTGGGGTAGAGGCTCTCAGACATGCAGAGGAGCTGCTGCAACCTCGGCCTTGCTGGAGCCTTTCCAGTGTGTGATTCCTGTGCAACAGGGGCTCTGGGACACCCCCAGTGACACCTGGCTGAGGGTCAGAGCTGCTGTGTTGGGGAGTCACAGCCTGCCTGGGCAGGAGGATCCCTCCCCAAACCACACAGATCCTCAGCAGACAAAGGGGACCCAGCGAAGGCATCTCTGTTTCATCTGCCCTCTTGGGAGGGATTTGTCTTCTTCCTTGCTGTGAGGTTTCAGCTTTGCTTCTTTGCCCTGTGTTTTTGTGGGAAAATCACCCTTTCAGAGGGTCCTTGGGCCCTGTCAGGTCAGATCCCTTCCCACCTCACTGCTCGGTGCTGCTCGGCCAGCGCTGCCTCTCCTGAGCTGGGAGGGAGAGAACACAACTGTGTTAAACCTCAAACGTGGGCTGGGCTCAACCCATGGAGCTGGACTCAACCCGTGGAGCTGGGCTCAACTCGTGGAGCTGGGCTTATCCCACAGAGCTGGGCTCTGCCCATGGAGCTGGGCTCAACCCATGGAGCTGGGCTCTGCCCACACCCCGTGAAGCTGGGCTCAACCTATGGAGCTGGGCTCTGACCGTGGAGCTGGGCTCTGCCCATGGAGCTGGGCTCAACCCATGGAGCTGGGCTCTACTCACGGAGCTGAGCTTATCCCATGGAGCTGGGTTCCCATCATGGTGCTGGGCTCTGCCCACAGACCCAGGCTCTGCTCAGTGCCACCCTAGGGAAGCTGCCCCGTGTCCCTGCAGGGACCGTGCGCTGCCATCCCCGCTCGGGCTCTGCTCGGCCCTGCCCACCCCCCTGCCCCTCTGAGCTGTCCCTTTGTGCCCCACAGGTGCTGACCAGGCTGGGGAGACGCTGCAGTTCCCGCTGAGCCGGAGCCTTCCCGGCTGGGGCCGAAGGCCTTTGCAGAGGATGAGGATCCTTCCCAGCCCTGGAATGTCTTCGCTGGTCTCCCTCGTGAATGTGCTCTCCGTGCTGCTGATGGACTGCCTTGCTGAAAGTGAGTGACTGCTGTCCCCTGCTCCTTCTTTCACCCTTCTCCTTTTCATTGTTGAAGAAGTGAAGCTCAGTAGCTGATCCAGTGTTTCGTTTTCCTACGTGTTAACTTCCCACCGGTGCCTTCCCATTGTTCCCAGCCCCACCTCGGAGTGACACAGGGCAGCTGGGTCCTCACAGCCTGCTTTGAGTTTCAGGTTGCCCCCAAGGCTGCCAAAGAGCTGGAGAGAAGGGAGGGAGCAGCTTGACAGCTCTTGCCAGAGCCTTCCCCCACCTTCTCCCAGCCCCATCTCCACCCAGCTGGCCCATATTGTCCTCTCCTGCTCCTGCCTTTCAGGATCTGTCAGACACTGGTGACCATTGTCATGTTACTTTCTGGGGCTGGATTCCAACCAGCATTTCAAGACAGAGTATTATGTTTCTCCTTCCCCTGAGTGAACCAGTTCCAGTTCAACACAGTTTTTATCTTTGCTGCCTTTCAATTCCTGCTTTAAAAAATGAAAAGGGAAAGGAAAGAAAAAAAATAAAAAGTGAAAATCTTCAGCGACTTGAATGTAATGTTCCTTCGACATGAAGGCTGATCGCTTGGGATCAGTGGGGAATAGACTTTTCCAAGCTGATTGAATTATGAGGTTTTTTTTCCTCCCCAGCAAAGCTGCTTGAAGCTGGTGAGAGGGCTGCTCTGGTCAGCGTAGCCCTTGACAGCTTTCCACGTAATCACTTCGTTATCAGGGTTTATTACGATGACGGGGATTGAATGGATCCGCGACCTTTTGTTGCTGGGAGATGTTTCTGGAATGGTTCTTTTCCATCCTCTCTGCAGTAGGCAGGTGGGGATGAATTTGCCCTTGCCTCTCTCTCTGAGTTTTGCTGGGTTCATGCTTAATCCCTCTTTGAAGAGAGAAACACGTGCAGAAAGATAATGTTTTCTTTTATTCTTTTTGGTTTCGTGAGCTGGGCTCCAGGAGGTTCATGGCAGGGTGAAATGTTGGCTGTGGGTCAGTCTGCACCTCAGATGGTACCACTGGTGTCCAGAAAGAGACCCACAGCTTCAGCCTGAGCTGTCCTGAGTGGCAGCAGCAGTGCAGAGTCTGGCAGGGAGCTGCCACGAGCCTTCTGCCCAAGGGTTGATCCAGGGTCCTGCTTTGGTGTTGGTGCTCTTGCAGGGTCTTTATGAGCACCCAGAGCTGGTGGGTGCTGCTTTGTGGGCTCAGGGTGGCTTTAGTGGCTTGTGAAAGTGGGCACTGGGAATCTCCATTCCTGGCTCTTTGTGCAGTGGGGTCAGGAGTGGGGAATCAGTGGGAATCTGCAGTCAGGGCTCCGGGGTCTTGTTCTTGCCACTGTTTTCCTGTAAAAACGCCTGACAAAATCAGTCAGTTTGCAAAGCAAACTGCAGCTCTGCAGGTGTGGCTGGAGAGCTCAGGTGTTCTGCAGCTCTCTGTATAAGGAGAGCCCTGATTCATCCCCAGTGATACCCCAGTGCCTGTGAAAATTGGGGTCCATTTGAATTTTGAGTGCACAGCAAGGCCTGTGTGCTCCGTGCTGAGAGTGGGCACGGCAGAATCAAGGCTTCTCCAAACCATGGCTGTGTGACCTCAGTTCTCCTGTGGTTTTCATTTTCCTGGGAAGGAACAAACATCTTGTCTGTCCCTCATCTTTGGGGTGAGTTTTGCTCAGAGATTCCAGCAGAGCTGGGAGATCCCACGTGCTGTGTGACTGCTGAGGAGCCCTTTTGGGGGAGATGTGCCCTCAGGAGGGGTTGGTGCTGGTCAGACACACAATGCACCAGTGGTGTGGCCTGAGCCCTGCTGAAATCTGTCACTGCTCTGCAGACACCTTGCTGCTTGCAGCCAAGTTCCTCTCTCCTGTAGTTCTGCAGTGTCCTTGGATCCTGAACTATGAGGGTTTGTGCTTTTTTTCCTCTGGCTGCTCACAGATATCCGTGCAGGAACTTTGCAGGTTGCTGGGACGAGGCTGCTCTTACCTGCTTGCTGTGCAGATGTTGGGCCAGGTGTTGTCTCTCCTCCGGACCTGTGGAGCATGCCAGCACCTCCCTGCCCTGTGCCCTTGGGGGTGCTCCCTGGTGCCAGCTGTCTGAGCTGCTCTGGAGCTGTTGCTGTCTGCCTGCTGAGGGTGAGTGGGCAGTGAGTTCCTGGCTTTGGAGGGGCTCCTGACTCTTGGGAGATCCCACTGCAGCCAGCAGCACCCGAGCTGCTCGTGCTGCTCCCCCCCTGAGCCTTGCAAACAGCAAACAGCTTTGTCTGTCACAGCTGCAGAGGCTGTGTGAGGAGCTGTCACTCTGTTCTGGCAGTGTCCTCTCCCATCAGATGGCCCCAGGCTCTGTCACATTCCCGTAATCCCTTGGCCAGCTTCCATTTGGCCACGGCACTGACCCCATTTCCTGCCCTAATTCACCCCAGGCCCTGCAGCCCCCTGGGCACACGGTGCTGGTGCCCCTCCTGCCGTGGGAAGCCCACTCTGGAGATGGGAAACCCCTGGGATTGTGGCTTTTGGAGGGCATCACCTCCAGCTTTGCAGGGAGCAGATCCCGGCGCAGCAGAGCCTGGGCTGAGCTGGGACTTGCCTCCTCTCCCAGTGCAGCTCTGGAGGAGCTGTGGCCTCTGCAATCAAAGGACCATTAAAATACTTCCCTTGTTTCCCAGGCTAATTGATCTCAGTCAGTGATTTAAATCTTTCTGTGGCAGGAGCATTCTATTTAAAGGAAACTGCCATTTAAATTAAAAACCCAAAGCACCACACTACTTTCTGCCCGCTGTTCCTCCTTGGGAAGCTGAAGAGAGCAATAATTGAAAGGTGTGACACAGACATGTTCTTTCTCTTTTTTCTTTGGTTGAATGTGGACATTTTCTTTGTTTCTTCCATATGGTCAAAGGCAGCCATGGAACTGGAAGTTATAATTCCATGATTGTTTTCAGTGGTGTCATTAAATGGAAAGTATTATCCTTTTCTCAAGGATTCTGCTGTTTGTGTGAGTACCACGAATTGGCAGTGCTGCAGGAAGTTAGGGGAGGCCTCCCCAGGAGCTGCACAGCCAAATGTGCCCCTGGAGCTGAGAGGAAACCAGGCAGCAGAGACAGATGAGGCCTGGAGATGAGTCCAGGGAGAGGAAAAGCTCCCAAATTGCTGATGGACCTGGGCACAGCACCAAGCCTTGCTGTTTCCTCTTCACACACCCAGCCTGAGCCATAAAGCCTCTGTGGTGAGCACCCTAAAACATCTCATTCTGAGTGTGCACAGCCTCGTGTGGCTGGGCAGGAGCTGCTCCTGCCCAGGTGTGCAGGGCACAGCTGCTTTTGGCCAAGGGCAGCGGTCAGCTCCCCCTGTCCTCCTCTGCCACCCCAAGGAACCATGAGCCTGCACCAAGTGCTCCTCAGTTGCACATAAAAAGCCATTTAGTGCATGGAAATGTGGCCATTTTTCTGACTGGAATCAGCACGCTCGCTGTTTTCAAGTGGATTTTTCTCATTGATTAAACCTTTGTGTTTTACAATAGCACTTTGCTAATTGGCACTTTGCATACACAGAAGGCTGGTACGTGGCTCTCTCCACCCCAGCAAAGATTTAAGGGCAGAGAACATTACTTATTACTTACATTTCCTTCCTTTTATAAATCATGGTATAGAGCCCTTACTAGCACACTCTGAAGTATTACCATAAATAATTAAATCTAAATTGCAATTGACAAAATAAAAGAATAAAGCCCCTTTTATGATGCATTACCTTGGCTTTCTTCCCTTTTAATTGCCCTTGCTCCATCATTAATTTGCAGAACACAGTAATTCATGGGAGGTACGTGTGAGGGGGGCTCTCATGCTCCCTGAGCATCCCTGGGGCTGGCAGAGACAGCAGCCAGGTTTGCACCGTGTGGGACTCACAGAGGTGATGGAAAACATGGGATGGGATGGGAGTGGAGCTCCTCTAGGTCAGGCTGTGTTTTGGGGAGCTGGTGCCTTGTTAAAAGTGTGTGGCATGGAGGGTGTGTGCTCTGTGCCAGCAGGGCAGGAGCTGGGGGTTGGCTTGGCTCACTGGGATCCAGATCCCACCTCTTACAGGTGTATCTGCCTCCTCTCCTGCACCCTCCCGTGCTCTCATGCTGACAGGATTAGCCCCTGCTGCACAGCTCACAGCTTGTAGCTCTGGAGGCCCAGGCTTTGATCTGCTGCTGGCCAAGACAGCAGTTGTCAGGTAAGATGGGAGTGAAAATCAAGGAGGCTCCATCCCAGGACTTGATAGACACGTTAAGTTGACATCAGTGGGAAGGAAATCTCTGCATGGTGGGGGAAAGCTGCTCCAGTTTGAGGTGTTTGAGGTGGATCCAGGCCCACCCAGCAGTGCTGCCCCAGGAGAGGGAAGGTGTCACAGTGTGGTGAGGCTGAGCTGTCCCACACGTTGGGGCATAGACCCCGATTGTTTGTGGACCCCCAAAAGGTCAGGGAGCCTGTGGGGGCTGAGGAGCCAGGGAGATGCTGCAGAAAGGATTTTCCCCCTCAGGGGGGAAGTAGAATTTGTGAATTTAAGGTGGGAGCATAGAGGAGGTTTTGTGGTCGATTGGAGCGTGGTGGAGTTTTCACATTGTCCCTGCAGTGAGTGGGGTCTGAGAGAGGAGACAGCAGCTGAATCCTGAAAAGGCAGAGATCACTGCTTCCCTGCCCAGATCCACCTGCTGCTCCTGCTCCTCGTGCACCAGTTGCCTTTGTAGGCAGGGGACACCTCCCTGTCCTTGCTGCTGCACTGCCCTTTCCTTCTCCAAGTGCCAGCTGCAATCTTCCTGAGGGTTCTGGGCTGCTTGTTGTCTCACTCAAGGACACTGAATTAAGCTTCTATGTCACCTTGTTTAAGTGCCTGATTAAATTAAACCTTGCCTGACTAGATTAAGTGATGTATTCTTTTTTTTTCTTCTTATTTTCTTTTTTTTTTTTTTTTTTAAGATAACTCAAATTGGAAAGTTTGTGTCTTCTGTAGGACCCAGAGAGGAAATAAATCATGTGTTGAAAGAGCTTCCTTGGGGGCAGGAGGGGGCTGTCAGTTCCCAGGTCTCAGCTGTGCCCCACGCTGCGGATGCTCCTTAGATTAATCTCTGCTGAGGAGCACCTGGGGACAGCAGCAGCCTCGGTGTTTGGGACCCAGCCATGGGTGTCTCCTGCTGAAGGATCTTTTCCCAGCCAGAGGCTCTTTCTGCTCAGCTTCATTAGATGGTTAAGTTAGGGGAAAAGAGCATCTGTTTGTTGTGTAAACAAGTGGCTTGTGTGAAAATGTCACCTGCAGAGGATTGGGATGGGGGAAATGTCTGTCTTCATACCTGGATGCCAAAACTGGGGCTGTTCCTCTGTGTCAGGCTTTGCCAAGAAGCCAAAGCTTCTTTCTTTATGACTCTTCCCTTTTCACACCAGCAGTTCTTGCACTTGCTGCCAGGAAGGACGGGATGGTCCCTCCCAGGCCCTGGGTCACATCAGCTTTTCTTCTGTCTGGCAGGGTCTCTGTGCTTGTGTCTTTTCAAGACCAACTCAATATGAATCTCCTGGGTCACTAAAGGGAATCTGTGAGGGATTCCTCCTTTTTGTGGCCTGGCAAGCCCAGTGTTATTCTTAGAAGGCAAGCAGAGTGTTTTTCAAGGACGCCCGACCAGAGGAATGTCGTTCCTCCGTGCGTGGGATGGAATCTGGGCTCGAGCTGGCCTGTGAGACACAATCTCCCAAGAACAGTTTTATTTACTCTGTGCCACTCTTCCCCTCCAGTCAAGGATGTTCTCTTGCAGCATAATTGGTCCCAGTTCCCACCTTAGAAAGCTGTGATGTTCTGTGCACTGCAGCTGCCTTTAATTTTTTGGGGATTGTTAAAGTTCATGAAAATAGTCACGTTTTACACCATCTGCTGTGTGCAAGGAGGTAACCAGGGCACGGGCTGCAGGCCAGGGAGTCAGGAACATCCTCACTCCATGTCTGCACCTTCCCAACCCTCCTTTTACTTGGCTCAATTTGCTTTTTTTGAGCAAGGACTCCTCTTGCCGTGTTGTCTGATCAGCCCCAGCCCTGGTTTGATTACAGCACTCTGGGTTCTCCTCCTGCAGACCCTGAGCAGCCCTGTGGGGTTTGGCAGCAGAGCCCAGGGACAGCGAGAGCTGTGAGATGTGGCAGCGACCACGGCTCGCTCAGACCCGAGGAGTGCCAGGAGAGAGCAGAACAAATTTATTTTGGATGTCTGCTGCTTTGCCTTTGAAAGGGGATATTGGGATGAATGATTTAAAGCATTGACAGGAGGGACTCTGGGCTGACCTGTTTTCACAGAATCCTTGCATAGAGAACCCTGAGCATGTCCCATCCTGGTGGTTGCAGACATGAAACGTTCCATGCAAGCGTGGTGGAAACCAGCGCTGCTCGTTTCATCTGCAATGCACGGAGTCATTTCTGTTTCCTTTTGAGGCCGAGAGGAAAAGCAAAGCTTTAAAGAAGGAAAAAAAAAATAAATAGAAGGAGCTGCAACTGGTTTAGCATTCTACAAAGTTTCTCCGAGTCCTCCAAATCTTTAATTGACTCAGGAGCATAAAATTGAGAAGGGGAGAGAGTGAGAGAGCGTGCGAGTGGCGCGAGTGATTTGAATAATTTATTGTCCTTTGAAGTTGCAAGAGAAATTTCAGCTGCCTTGGGGAGTAATTTCTCCCCATTCTGAAAGGGTTTCTCCTTATTTTAAACTCATTCAGAGGATGATAGTTTTGCATTTTCTGCATAATTAATGAGCATAGCTCCCCCCACTCTCACACAACCTCTAAAGAGTGGTGGGGTGATGAAACTTGGTGGTTTTTTTAATTAATAAAGTCAAATTAATTTGACTGTGTCCTCATCCTCCCTCACCTCTGTTGGAATCCATGGATTTATTCATAAATTAGTCTGAGCATGCTGCTAGGAGTGCCAACACTTACAAATCTTTAGCCTGGACTTTGATTTGTTTGGATGAATTTCTGAAAAGATGCTGTAAGGTTTTTTTTCACTTCAGCTCTTAAAGATCACCTTGAGACTGGCTCCAGTGATCTCCCAGGGAGCCAGGAAGATCCTCCAGCTCTCATTTCCCTTTGTCTGTCTGTTTGGGGAGGATCTGCTTGCTTTTGAGGGGGTTGGTGGGTTTTTTTTTCTGTATGAGTGCTATGATACACCCCTTTTCTTCTAGGATCTGCTAATTGTGATTAATTCCAGTAGCTGCCACTTGAGGCAATGAAAGGGAGAGGGATCTTCTTCCTGGTGCCTGGAGGGGCTGCAGGACAGCCTCCTGGTAAGAAGCCATCCCTTGACAGGTGTCAGACATGAACAGGAACTGTTCTACTCCAGAAAAGCTCACCTCCCTCAATTACTGTCTTTGATAGAGGAATTTAAGGCATTGCTGCTGCTTTTCCGTGTTTTTATTTCTCTCTCATTCACATCTTGCTCTGTTTTTCTGGCTGGCTGGGTCTCTAGTGTCCCAAAGCCGAATTCATCACATCCCCACTGCTGTCAGTTCTCAGCACTGTTGTTGAAATTTCCTTTTTTTGGATTCTTTTGTGTTGATGTTCCCACTACAAATCTGAATGATGAGTAGTGTGAATGATGAGAGACAGAAATTGTAATGACTCGTGTGGTAAGAGTCAAAGTTCATCACTGTTAGAGGCTGTGTTTTTTCATTAGTCATGGCTTTGTTAGGTCTTGGTTTCTCATTTTTGAGATCTCCTCGACAGAGGAGACAGCTGTCCTGAGCTCCCTTGACATCCCAGTTTCAAAAAGCAGTGCAATAATAGATTGTTTAGACCCAGGTGTTTCACGCTTGTATATCCAGAATCTCCTTTTGTTCCATGGAAAATATGGGCTGAAGTCTCTCACCAGAGGTCTGGGATAGGAATGTGTAACAACCTTTTCCAAACACCCCGAATTCTGGGCTCTAGGAATTGCCCCTTACCCTGTTCTGTAGGCAGAGCCTCCTTCTCTTGCCTGAAGGAAAGAAGCTGTAAGTGGAAATAATACTTTTTATTTACAGAGTAAGGGAGCAGAGCTTTATCAGACATATTCTATTTGCCTGGTGTGCCTTTCGTCCCCAGAAGATCCCAACACGCCCGTGTGAGCTGGCTGATCCTGGCTGGGGCCACCATCTCGTGCACGCAGGATTTCCCTGGGAGTTTGCAGAGCCCTGTGTGCTGTCACTGACCAGGGCATGGAGCTGATCTCCCTGCCCACATCCTTGGGGCTTTGTGCTCCTCAGCAGGACCATGAGCTGCAGGAGCTTGTAGCAGTTTGTTTTCCTCTTGCTGATGACTCTGCTGTCCCTTTGCAGTGACACAGTGTGGTGGGTTTCAGTGATTTTACTTACTGAAATAAAATTTCAGTAAATATTTTTACTTATTTACCTATTTACTTAGGTACTTTTTGTTGTGAGATAGGATTAGGAGAAAGGTAAGGTAGGCTTAAAATTTTAAAAGGATATCAAGAAAATTTTATTAATAGTAACTAACAGCAAAAAGAAAAAAGGAATTAAAATAAACTATTTAGAACACTTCTTTTTGCTCTATATTTTTTTTTCTTATTGACAATGTAAAGAAACAAAACTTAAAATTTTTAGTTAGTTTACTACTTTTAAAATAGGTTTTTTTTAGTTTATTTAGGGAGAGGAGTCTCTATGTTATGGCGACTTCTGTATAAGAGCAAAAAACCAGTTATTTTGTGGTTTTTACTTTTTATGACTGGTAGTTGTCTGGGGAAACTTGTTAGTGTGAAGCCCTTTTTATTTGCTATAAGCTTTTTTATCGTTTGTTTATGGGTTATGTTAACTCCTAAGTTAACCCAGGACCACGGCTGGGCTGGATTAAGATGGCATTGCCCCCTGGCAGCTGGAGCTGGGCTCGTTCACCTTTTGCTTTTGCAGGCTTGTCCCGTAGGAAATGTTTTTTCATGTTCTGGTATCCCCTGTGGACTCTGGTTCTTCAGTGACTCAAACAGAGCAGTGGAGGTTGAGCAAAGAGCCAAATCCTTTTTAGCTGGCCCTTTTCTAGGTAGGTGGTGAATCAGGCTGCTCCAGGATGCCAATATCGATGACATGGCTGGAGGAGAAGCTGTCTGAGCGATATGGCAAGGGCAGGCAGAGCTCCCTGCCTCGAGCTTCTGCTGGCAAACAACCTGGGATTGCTGTCATTGATGGACAAGGGGCCCTCGTTAAGTTGCCAGGACAGCTCCTTGGGTCTCTGGCTCTGCTCTGGGTTGTTTTGCCTTGTTATGGGACTTGTGGACAGATCTGGGCTGAGGTGCTGTTACAGCTGATGGAAAGCAGCCGTGTACCCCCAGGGTCCTGGCTGGCCACGTCGCTGTGCTCCTGTGCTTGCTGGAGCTTCCTGGCTGATCCCAGGCTGCCATCCTCCATTACAGCAGTGCTCAGCTCCTTCAGCTCCTGCTGCTCACAGGCAGCAGCTTTCTCCTGGTGGTGCCAGCAGGTGAAGGAGGATCCTGGCCACAGGTCCACCTGCATTCCCACCAAGTTACTCCTTGGCCCTCAGGCTGGTCGATGCCAGGAGAAGGTGGAAACAGAGATCAGCAGTTGGGGCACCTGCTGTGCTCCCCATGGGGATGGGTGAGGGAAGGGAGGTGGGGAAGCTGAGGTGTGGGAGGAGGATCTTTGTGGAATGGCCACACAACTCCCTGTCCTGTCCCATCGGGCAGTTTGCATCCCGTGTGTGCATCCCTACACCTGCCCCGACCCTTTGCATAAATCCCAGCTGGAAGAATGTTTTCCTGGGCTGTATCAAGTCCCTGGAGCTGGGACCCATCCTTTTTGCCATGGAGAGAGGTGGATCCTTTCCATGCATAGGGATGTGCAATGGTAGCCTGGAGGAGTCCTGTCAGAGCAGGATGACTTCATCCCAGCTGCTGCTCCCATGTGATAGGAACAGCCCCATCCCTGAAAACCAGCAGTTTAAATAGACCAGAAGGAAGGATTATGCTTCCCCTCCAGCAGGCAGGATAATGTGGTTTTTCTCACCTTGGATGTCAGAGCTAGGAACAGATTTTTGGTAGCCTCAGTCTCCTCCTGCCTCGGTGCTGCAGGCTCGTCCCTCCCTTCCAAAGGGTCTGGATCCCAGTGCACTCAAACAGGAGCTTGAAAGCTGCATGGATGTGCCAGATCCCCAAATTTCTGTCCTCATGGTGAGAACAGCTTGGCATGTGCTGCCTCAACCTGGCCAAGGGGAGAGAGGAGAGCTGGCACAGAGGTTGGGGTTGTTGGACTTGTGTAGTAAAGGTGTATTAAACGAGTTCTTCATCTTCCTCACCCATTTTCTGCATGTGTTAACTCCTGTGCTGGTGCCATCCTTCTCTGCTGTCCCTCCTCCTCCTGCAGGAAAGGAGAGGGGGTAATCCTCCAAGTGACATTCCCCAGGGGAACAGGCTGCATCCTGTGGTAACCCAGCTTTTCTGAGTCAGGTAAGGGCTTTGGTGGCTCAGCAGCAGGGGAATAGCCAGGTGGAAGTATTTCACTTCTAAAAAAAACATCCTCAATCTTTTTTTACCCTCCTCTGCCCAACCTTGCCAGTCCCATCTCCCTGAAGGGAGCCAAGAGCTGCTGACAGTAAGAGGAAGTCTCCATCTGAAGCCTATAATTATCCTGTCTGCCTTCCCAGAAAAGGCCAGTCGGGGAGCGAGCGTGCTCCTGTTCCCCGGACCAGCCCTGCCTCCTCCTGCCTCCCCAATTACTGCTTAATGGACTTTTTATGATGATAAGACGACTGGGTTGGGGAGAAGTTACTGACAGGGAAATGGAATATAATTCACTCCCTGTTTGTTTGTTCTGTCAGAAAACCTTCATTTTAATTTTATTTGTGAGGCACAGAGAAAAAGCCCTCAGAAAGAAAAACTGCAAAATCTGTCAGTAAAAGCCTGGATTTCATCAGTTCTCTTCAGGACCTCTCCAAGGGGTGTCCTCAATCCTGCTGAGTGTCTCCATAGAGACTCCTCCCCAGTTCTTCTCCCAGTTTGCAGCTTTCTCACTTGTCCTGAAGGAAAATGTGAATTCTGGAGCTCTGTTCCTTGCCTGTCCCCCTGGCTCCAGCTCCCCCGCTCCCCAACGCCGCCGCTGTGGAACACGGACCCGTTCCAAACAGCGCATCCCTGCTCCCCACTCTCCATCTGTCTCAAATTTGGCTGCTCTCTCCTGTTTTCCTCTGCTCTGTGGTTTGTCTCCTCCATCTAATCTTCACTTCCTTGCTCTGGCTCTGAGCACCTCCCTCCTCTCCAGCTTGCTCCAGTTCTCTTGCACAGAATCATGGAATATCCTGGCTTGGAAGGGCCCCACAAGGATCATCAAAGTCCAGCTCCTGGCCTGGCACACATCAGCCCCAAGAATCCCACTGTGTGCCATTTTCCCTGCTGGTGTCTTCTCATTCCCACTGATTCTCCCATCCTTCCTACCTTCTGCTCCCCATTTTATCTCCTGTCCCCTTGGGTGACAGAGCTGCTCCTCTGGCTGTCCCTCACTGCTCCAGCTCAGGGCATGGATCTCCATGTAGAGGCAGCCCACAGCAGCACCTGTGTGTCAAACTGCTCCCTAAGGCAGCAGACAAACCCTGGGGGCATGGCTGGACCCCAACCCTGCCTTCCTGGACAGGAGTTGAAAGCACAACTGCCCAGGGCTGTGGTGTGGGGTACCTTGGGCTCGTTCTCCAAGTGGGAGCCCATCAGCAGTTGTGGAAAAGGGAGATGGACTTCCACTACAACAGCAGAAAGCTCCAGCCCAGAAACCAAAGGGGAGAGGGAGGAGGAAGAGGAGGAGAAGAGGGGGTTTAATCCTCTCCACGGCAATGGGAAGGCTATCGAATTCCTTCCAGGTTGCTCTGGAAATTAGCAGGAGGTGAGAAATAGCAGGGAGAGATGTCTCATTCCAGCTGACATGACTTGGTTATTGGGAAATTCCAGAAGCTTTTGTCTAGCTTTCAATTTTTCTCTTCTTCCCCCAAGAAGCACCTCTTGGGGAAGGTCTCCGAGTTCTCTCTCGCGAGGTTTTTGTGGTTGTTTTGTTTTTCTCTCCATCTTCCGACGCTGCAGCTGTGCTCGGTGCCACCTGGGGTGCTGAGTGTCGAGCAGCTCTGTTCCCAGCCTGTCCCCTGCTCCAAGCTGCGTGTGGTGTCTAGACCAGGACAGCAGGCAGGTGTGAGAGATGAGGGTTGTCACCTCCCCGCCACGTGTGGCAGCCGGAGGTGCGGGAAGGGCGAGCCCAAGGTCAGCCCGGTTTGCACCAGAGCCAGAATCCCAATTATGGGAATGATCTGGAGCCTGGGAGAGCTCACTGGCTTGTGCAACTAAAAGCAAAATAACATTACCCAGGAGTGCCTTCATGGTCTCATCTTTTACCTTTGTTCTCAAAGGTGGAGCTGCATGTGTGTGTGTTCACAAAAAGGTGAATTTCCTTCTGCTGACTGTTTTGGAGCAAGGATAGGAGTTGTCTCTGCCTCTCTGCCTCTCCTGCAGCAGGACACCACCTGCTCCCAGGTGGGCAGCTCCATGGGGAATGTGGGGCTCAGCACCACGGGGCTGTTTGTTGAAGGTGGAACAGGAATGATGAGCAGGAGGATGGCTGTGCTGGTGTGCAGGGGAGCTCACCAGGCAGCCAAGCAGCAGGAAAATGTGCAGGGGAACTCACCAGGCAGCAGGAAAATGCCCTTCCTGCTGTGCCCTTGCTGCAGCTTCAGCTCCTGTGGCACTCTGGGGGCCAGTGCAGAGCCTGCTCCTTCCCGGGGTGGGATAATGAGCGTTAGTCACCAGTGAGAGAGGAGCTGAGATTTGTGTGGGTCGGGGGACGGGCACGTGGGCTTCCACAGAGCTGCCAGCGGGCACCGGGGCTCCAAAAATGGGAAAAAAACCTTCTGAAATACACATTTTGTGGCTGCCTTTCTTTTGTCTCCGTGGATTGCTGCTGCTGTGGGCGAGGGGCCCTTTCAGGCAGGCTCCTGCTGCTCTGCGCTGAGGCCAGATGGAAAACAAGTGGGTTTGCCTTTGTTGGCAGCCCTTTGTTGAGGTGCTTTCCTGGGGGTGGCAGGAGCAGGGGGAAGCACACAGGTGAGCTTTGTCATCTGCAGGCAGCACCAGATCCCTGCTGTGGGGCTGGAGATGAGGGGAGAGAGCTGGACTGGGGGTCAGGAGGATGCAGAGGCACCTCTGCAGCCCCCTCGGGGACAGAGGGACAGTGTCACACACTGATGGTCTGGGACCATGCTCCAGCCTGGTCCTTGACACCTGTGGGGCCAGGAGGAGAGTGAGTGGAAGGTGACATGTCCCCATCCGTGTGGGAGCAGCTTGGACTGCCCCAAAGCTGGCAGGTGGAGCTCAGGAGGGAGCAGCAGCTCTGGGGTGCTGTGGAGAAAGCTGCTCCTGTCCTGTGGTGTGTCAGGGAGCCTCAGCTCCTCCCCAGGCTCCTGTTCCCTCCATCACCCACCCGTGGTGCTGCAGGAGAGCAGCCAGCTCCGTCCAGGCACGGGGAGGGCAGGGCAGGGACGTGGTGCACATCCATAACTGGCTCTTTCTTCCTCTCCCCCTGCTCCCATCAGCTGTCAGCTCAGATATGTGAAGCTCATTTGTTCTCGTGCCTCTCTCCCACCCCTCAAACCACCTCTGGGTTCTCCATCCCTCTCCCTGTCTCTGGCTTTTGATGTTTCAGACAGGCATATGGTGGCCGGGCTGTCTCCCTGGCTGCTCGTCCATCACCGCCTATCCACCCTGGCAGCCCTTCCTGAGGGACAGGGGGTTTGAAGGCTGAGATGTCCCCTCCTTCTCCCCACTCCCACATCTCTCCCTGCAGCTTCCCTGCTGCAAAGCTCTCAGCCTGGTGTGTCATCCGTGGATCCTTAGCAGGGAGATGTTGGGTGGTTTTTACATGACTGCATTCAAAGAACTTTTCCTGCTTTGGTGTCACATGGAAGAGGGAAGGAGGAGAGGGGAGAGGAGGCAGCAGCACATTTCTGTTTGGTGAGGAACTGGGTGTGCAGCCCTCACCCGTGGGCTGGGGGATGAGGAGGAGACCCCCACCCTTCTCACCTGGCAGCCCTTCCCCTGTGCAGCCTCTGTTAGAATCCCAAAATCCTGGCACACCGTGTCCCTTTGGAGCAGGGCTGTGGGGGGCTGTGGTTTGGGAAGGGAATCAATCCCAGGGAGCTGATCCGTGTGTGGGGCCGGGAGGGCGAGCACCGGGCTGGGGCAGGAGCGGTCAGGGGTGGCCGGAGTGGTCAGCAGTGACTGGAGTGGTCAGGGGTGGCCGGAGCAAGGCCAGGGGCTGGACATGCGTGTGCCAGTTGAGCTCAGGGCATGGGGGGCAGGAGGAATCTCTGTTCCCGTGTGCCTGAGGAGCTCAGGGCAGGCAGGAGGGATCTCTCTCTGTTCCTGTGTGCCAGTGGAGCTCAGGGCAGGATCTCTCTGTATCCCCATGTACCAGTGGAGCTCAGGGCAGGCAGGAGGGATCTCTCTCTGCTCCCTGCAGCCCTGGCAGCTCTCCAGCGTGGTGCTTGTTGCTTTTGGGAAGTGCGTGGGCAGTGGGCAGGAGTGAGAGCTTCGGTTTGACTTGATGGCTTTCCATTAAGCTGTGGAGCAGGATCACAGGTACACAGCAGCCATCCGCTCTTTTCAACCTTCCCTCTGGAGACCCAGACCCCGCAGGAAGCCTCTTGTAGTAGGAAAATTCTTTTAAGCTCCAGATTTTTCCATTCCTATTTTGATACTGCATAAAAAGTGGGTTTTTCTACTTTGCGAGCAGAGAAAGGGGATAAAATTATCTCTGTGACTGCTGGACTGATGGAACTCAGACTCAGCCTTTCCAAACCTGGCCTGTTCTCAGCTATCCGTGAGGGAAGGTTGGTGAAGTGATATAAAATCCCCTGGACTGTCAGTATGTTGTCTGGAAAATGTGTTTCTTTGATTTTTATTTATTTATTTAAAGCCGTGGTCCTGCAATCTTGGCAGACAAGGGCAAACACCTCAGGCCCTCTGAGTGGGCTGATAGGGTTTCACATGGCACCTTGTCCCTGCCTGTGGAGGCTCCCAGAGCCCTTTGCAGAGCTGGAGGCTGAGCTCTCACCGTGTGCTGCCCTTCGAGCTGGGCCTGGCCAGGCAGAGCTGAAGCAGTCCCACAGCATGAGGGGATCAGGCCCAGCACCCTGGGTCACCAGCACCCTGGATGACCAGCACCCTGGATCACCAACACACCCTGAATCACCAGCACCCTCTGTCACCAACACCCTGAATCGCCAGCACAGTGGGTCACCAGCACCCTGGGTCCAGCAGCACCTTGGATCAATGGCACCCTGTGTCACCAGCACCCTGTGTCACCAGCACCCTGTGTCACCAGCACCATGCCTGTGGTGGCCCTGGCTCTCTCCTCCCCAAGGGCAGAGGGCTGCTCAGTGCTTGGCGTGGGCTGGAGACAAATGCTGCAGTGGCTGGGGCTGCAGAGGTGGAGAGCACGAGGCGGGGGGGAATCAAATCTGCAGCTCAGAGGCTTGGGCAATTTTCAAATCAACAATTGAGCTCTGATTCTCACCCATTTTCCAAGTGAGTAGTAAAATCTAATAGTTGGGTGGTAGGGATTTTTGTTTGGCTCCTTGTGTCTCACATCGAGTCCCTTGTAGGCTGCTGGGAATTGCAGGAGCTCAGGAAAAGCCCCATGTACAGCTCAGCTCCCCTCTCACCCCACCCTGAGGCAACACAGGACCCCAAAAAGGGATGCTGAGCAGTGACTCCAAATTCAGTGGGGTTTGGAGCACCATCCCTTTCCTCAGGACAGAAATAGAACCTTGTTTTTCTCCTTGTCTGAGCTCTCATCATGCAGCCTGCACCCATTTAAATGTATACGTGACATTAAGGTTTATTAGGGGCTTTTATTTTAGGAAATGAACTTGCATCAATAAAGTGTTCTTAAAAGCCCTGGATGTTTTTAGCTGTACCTTCAGAATTGACTTCTGCAAACTCTTCAGATATCGAGCGGAGGTGAGGGCAGGAAGGAAGTCAGGGCAGAGTGAGCATTTATATTTTAGCCTGGAGCAAAGTTTGGGTTTTACCTTTCTCAGATGGAAGACAGATCCCCCAGTGCCAGTTCCTCCAGTGGGACTTGCTTGATAACCTTTAGCTGTAACATTGCAAAGAAGACTCTGACCTCTAAATATAGATTTGGATATTTATAAATGCAGTGCTTTGTACACACAGCTCCAGCAAATTGTATTTACCTCCAGCATGGAAACAAATGCTTGATTGCATCACATGAGCTTGCTCAGTGCCTTTTATTTATATACTGCTGGCCACGCCAGGCAGGGAAGGGGAGAAGGCTTCCTTTTGTCTTTTGACCCCTAAAAGACCCTAGAGACTTCTCCCCAGCTACCATTTGCCCTCCTGTCGAGCCCTGTGGGAGGCTGTTTGCATCTTATTTCATAGGCTCTGGAGTATGAAGGGATAAATCCACACATTTCAGAGTCACGTGCTCTGCTTTTCTCGAGAAAACAGACGGCAACTTTATGATCTGAGTGATTTTATTTGAACACAGCTGTGGCCTTGTGATTTAAATATTTCAATAAATTTTAAACTAACTAGATGAGAGGAAAGTGTTCAAGGAAAACAGGTGAGAGCACGGGAGGAGGATTCCCAGAGGGTGGGGGTAATTTGGGCTCTGCACAAATGCTGGGCTTGGCTTCCTCTCGTGTGCAGCCCCTTGGCACCTGCCTTGGTCAGAGAGCCCATCCCAGGCTCTGCCATCCTTGCAGAGGTGCTCTGAGGGCAGTGGGATGTTGTTGGAGCCCAGGGGAGGGGCTGAGGGAGAGGTGCTCTGGGCTCAGGTGTTGTTCTTTGGGCCTGGGCTGGCTCAAACACAGCCCCAGTGTGTGTGTCCAGGCATGGCTGCACTGCTGCTGGCTCTGAGAGGAGTTTGAGGGAGATTGTGGCTTCCTCCTGGAGCAGAATGAATTCCATGTCTTCCTTGGGAGCCTTGTGCTGAGCAGAGGGGAAGGGGAGCTGCAGGAGCAGGCTGGGCTCTGCTCTTGGGGTGGACAGCTGGGTGGTTCTGAGCTGATCACGGCTCTGTTTGTGGGCTGTGTCCCATCAAACTCCCTGTTCTGAGGGGTCACTTGCCTGCTCTGTGTAAATGTACCTGTGAGAGCCACAGGAAGGACTTGCAGGTGAAAGCAGAGGTGCCACAACCAAGGGAATTTCACATCCTAAAGCCACTGGCATCAGCCTCTTTCACAGCATCGTCCTCAGGACCTCTGTGTGCCAGCTCCATCTATTTCATGGTCCTTCTCCCACCTTCTCCCCTTCCCTGGCTATATTCCTATAAATCTCCCCTGTTCCTTGGTGTTTTGGTCATCTCCAAGGAGCTGGGAAGTTCAATTCACTGTTTCTGAGTGTTGTTTTCAGCTGTACCAGCTTTTGGTGATGCTCATTAGATGGGTTTTGCAAGGGCAATTTCCCCTGTACAAAACAATTTAAAAGTCCACTTTTCAGGAGTAGAAGAGGTTTTGCAACATTGAAATATCTTTGTAGGATCAGGCCCTTAATCATTTTCTGCTGGAGCTGCTTCATATGTAAAGTGGAGGTAAAGGCTTCTTCTGAAAAAGGCCAAGAGGTTTAATTTCAACTGGGATCATTAAGAATAGCAGCAACAGCACTACCATTAATTACAAACTGTGTTTATTAGAGTTTGTCTTTGTGACTGCCACTGATGATATTTCCTTTTTGTCCTCAAGGTCCCCCTGTGTTCATTAAAAAGCCTGTGGACCAAATTGGTGTGTCAGGAGGGGTGGCCTCCTTCGTGTGCCAAGCCACTGGAGACCCAAAGCCAAGGGTCACCTGGAACAAGAAAGGGAAGAAAGTGAACTCTCAGAGGTTCGAGGTAAGAGATGTCCTTGAAATCTGGTGTCTGTGTGAAGAGAGAGACTGACACAAAGCAGCCCCTGCTCCCTCAGACCTGATAATAAAGGGAAATTTGGAAGGGGAGGAGTTTTAACAGCAGGAGGAGAGAAATGCAAGCTCTTGGCCATGTCAACAGCTGGGTTTGTTCCAAAGCAAGAGAGAACTTGGCTCAATTATGTTATTGAAGATTTTTATTTTGTTTTGTTGGGTTTTTCCCATTCCTGGGGTATAACTTCCTCCTTTCCTAAGAAGCCCCAACTAAGTTGGTGGTACTTCAGCTCTGTAAATGTGCCTTTGATACCCATCTGTGGCTCAGCATTTTAATCCTGGGACAGTCTGGAGTAAACATTGCAGTTGTTGGCAACCAGACCCAAGCAATTGGCATTGTTTAGATAGAAATGAGAGCAGAGGAACAAGGACTGGGAGGTCATCCTGTGGAATTTGCTGTGGGACTCAGCCCTGCCAGGCAGCTGTGTGCTGAGAGGAGCTTTGTGGTGTCAGCTGCCCCTGCAGATGGAGGAACAAGGCAGGGGTTCATTTTTATTTTGTTTTCCTTCGGTCTGTTTTGTCCTCCTTCACCCCAGTTGTGCTCTAAACACCCACCCCACACCCCATCACTGTGGCTTGTTCTTTCAGAGCCTTTGAGATGCACACTGGGGGTTTGGTGGGTCAGTGGCCACTGGCAGGGTTTGGCTGGGACAGCTCTGTCACCTGGAGCTCGGTGGAGAGCCAGGCTGGCTGTGTTGGTGACGTGTGGGGGCTGAGGGGCAGCAGCTGGAGGCTTTGCAGTGGGGCTGTGTGTTTGTGGTGTCTCTTCAGGAGCAGCAAGCCAAGGACACTGATCATGTGTGTGTCTCTTTGCCTCTGTCCCCCAGACCATTGAATTTGATGAAAGTGCAGGTGCTGTTTTGAGGATCCAGCCCCTGCGGACCCCCCGGGACGAGAACATTTACGAATGTGTGGCTCAGAACCCTCATGGGGAGGTCACTGTGCACGCCAAGCTCACCGTGCTCCGAGGTAAAGAACCTGGCCAGGGCCACAGGGGAAGGGCCCCTTCAGCTGGGTGGGAAGGCTGTCAAAAATCCATGGCTAAGGTACAAAATCCTCCTGGGTTGGGTTGGGTTGGGTTTGGCTTGGTTTGGCTTGGTTTGGTTTGTTCTGACCCATCAGATCTGTTTGCTGTTCTTACCCCAGAGAGACATAAAACTGCTGTGTAAGAAAAAGAGCTAAAACTGGACCAATTCAGGAGGTTTGACTGATGATGTGCTGGGGTTCCTTCCAACCTGAATTATCCTGTGACTCCTATGATCTTCCTCCCCTCCAAAAATTCCTTCCCCAGATTTAGGAACAGCACCAAGAGCTCCCCATTATAACACACAGAACCTTCATTGAGGAATCACTTAATGGGCTGGGGTTGAGGTGATTATGGATCTGCATAGGCTTTCACACTTTTGGTAGCAGGACAAACGTTTTTCCTTGTGCAGGATACCCATTCTGCCTTTCTGGGCTTCTCCCCTCTTCCCAGAGGTCCTTGGCTCTGTGCACTCTCCAAGGAAACAATTCCGTTCTCCATTTTGTTCTGGTTCTTTTTCCCACTTGTCCCCACTACAGAGGATGTTTACATGGATGCCTCCCTCATGTCATCTGTTTGAAATATGCTGCCTGAACTGGATGTGGGGGAGGGAACAATATGCTGTTGCTCTGGATGCCTCTGGATGTTTGCTGTTATTGCCCTGGATATCCCTAAAATCACTGTGTGAAGTGCTGAACAAGGCTGGGTGCTAAAACTGGCCCATTTTAGGGTTTGGAACACCCATCAGTGACGTGTTCTGTTCAAACCACAGGGCAGTGCAGGTGATCCTGGCAGGAATGGAGTGGTGGATAACTGCCTGAGAGCTCCCAAGGGGAATTTAGCTTGGCTGTGGATGAAGCCATGGGTGTTTGAGTAGCACAGGCAGTAAAAGCCCTTCTCTCTGCAGTGAACAAGACCAACAACAATTCTAGGAGCTCCAGGCAGGAGCCCCACAGGGCCAAGGGGTAGCTCTGCCTATGGACCACTTGTTTTTCCTTCAGCAATTCCAGCATTCCCCCCAGGAACAGCTCAAATCCTTTTGTTTGAGCAGGCAGCGAGCACATCCTTGATAGTGCAGAGCAAAATCAGTGTGTGACTCCCCAATGTGCAGCAGGGAATTCACACCAGCCATGAAGGGCACAAGGCAAAGCCCCCAGCCTCCCTTTTCAGCTGGGAATATCCCTGCTGTGGGCTCTGTGCTGTCAGGATTTTGGCTGCCTGGGAGCGTGGGGGCTCGTGGTCCAGTCATGCCTGACAGATTTGTGTAGGTGCCTTAGATGTGTGTGCAGCTCCTGTGCCTGGCATGGCATTTAACCTTCTGTTGGAGGAAGGTGGTGGGATGGAGCTGTCAGGAGCTTGGAACAGCACAGTGTGACAGGAGTGTGTCTAAGTGTGGTTATCCCAGAGGGTGGGAGCCTTATTCTCTTCACACTTATTCCCATGAATTCCTTTGGAGCTGTGACAGTCTGGGAGAAGGGCCCCTGCAGTCATCTTCAAAGCTTGTACCCCTTGAATTTAGCCATGAGCAGTGGCAGGGAAAGTTCTCCTCTCTGCCTGCAGTGGTTTTAATGCCCTGTCCACCACCAGTGGGCTGCAGTGTGTGGGATCATTGTATCTCTGAACCATCAAGGTTGGAAAGACCACCAAGGTCACCAAGTCCAACCTTTGAGCCATCCCCACCTTGTCCCCCACCCAGAGCACTGAGGGCCATGTCCAGTTGTTCCTTGGGCACTTTCAGGGATGGGCACTCCAAACCCTCCTGGGCAGCCCCTTCCAAGGCCTGACCACCCCTTCCATGCAGAAATTCCTCCTGATGTCCAACCTGAGCTCCCCTGGCCCAGCCTGAGGCTGTTTCCTGCTCCTCTCTGGTTGCCTGGAGCAGATCCTGACCCCCACCTGGCCACAGCCTCCTAAGAGGGAGCTGTAGAGACTGAATTAGGACTGAACTGAGCTCAGCCCTGTCCTGAGGGACCAGGGCTCTTTGTACGTGTCTTTGTGCAGCTCTTCCTTCTGGGATCAGCATCATCCACGTCAGCCAGAGACAGCTGACAGCACAGGGGCTGCATCTGCCCACTGCTGACTAATTCCAGCCTCTGCTGATCCCACAGAGCATTCTGGCTGTGGCTCTGCTCTCACAGCTCCCCTGCTCTGTTTGTCTGATGGAACCTGGCTTGGAGTCCCCTGGAGCACTGGGGGTACCTGTTCCTGGAACTTGAGGGAGCAGGACTTACCTGCAGGGTGAGCCAAGGTGATGTTGAAGAGCACCAAGGAAGCAGATTTTGTGGCATATCCTCCCCTTCTCTCTCAGCTGGAGTTGCTCCATCCTTCATCACTCCTTAGCTCTCACACAGCAGCGTTTGTCTCCTCTTTATCTGCACTTTTAAGTGCTGGGAAAGTTAAAAGCACCAAGCCAAATGCACTGATCTGCACAATGACAAAGTGAGCATGTTGGCATCTGCTCCTCTCCTGTTCCTCCCCTCTTCTGCACTCACCCACTCTCCTGTTTGTCTTTTCTCTCCCTGCTCAGCCTCCTCCTCTCTGTCTCTGCTCTCCCTTGCAGAACTGATGCTGAGCAGAGAGAGGGGGCTGCTCCACAGCCTGGAGATGGATGGGAGCTGTCATTTGCAGAACCTGTTACCTTGGCACTCTCTGGAGAGTGGAAACCTGGGCCCAGCTGCTGCAAACTGCACGGGGGGCTCTGGGCTGGCTGTGCAGCCTGTTGCCTGTGCTGCTGTGATCCCAGACAAACCTGTGGGTACCTTCCTGCACCAGCATTGCAGCATTTCCTCAACACCAGGGCAGTCTCCTAACAGCAAATAACACAGAAAATATTTCCTCTCTTCAGAAGAGAAAACAATTCATTCTTCCAAACTAGATGCAGCTGCTGAAGGGATTGAGCATAAACCCCTCTTGCTTATGCACATGATTACTCCTGGATCAGACCCTGGTAGAAACCCACATGCCTTCACTTGAAAACAGGAAACTGCAGGAGAGGAAACCTTGGGGATCTTCTGAGAAGCAGAGCTGTGATGGACACTGTTCAACTCACACAGTCCCTTCACACCAGCTCTGCTGGCTTGTTTGTCCTTCCTGCTCTGCTTCTCCAGGGATCCCAGTTTGGTAGGGCTGTGGGGACTGGCTGTTCTTTCCACAGCTGGCTAGACAGAATGCCTGCAAACCTGACTCCTGCAGAGCTCAGAGAAAAAGAAAGACAGCAGATTTGGGAAGTGTTTTCCAGTTGTTTTTGACTCCAGCTGCTGTTGTTTTTCGTTGTAACTCAGGCAGGAAGGAAGGTCGTTGGCACAGGCATGCCAGCCCCTGTTGGTGTAGATTCTCTAAGCTGCCCACTCCCAAGAAAGATATTTATGTCTATATCTGTATCTCTTGGGATAGATATAGACACAGAGGCTGTGGACTCCCCATCCCTGGCAGTGTCCCAGGCCAGCCTGGACAGGGCTTGGAGCACCCTGGGACAGTGGAAGGTGTCCCTGCCATGGCAGGGGTGGGATGAGATGGGCTTTGAGGTCCCTTCTGTCCCAAACCACCCGGGGATTCCATCTGTGTCTACATTTATATCTCAATCATCTCTTGACTATATTATGATGATGATTATTACTTCCTATATGCAGATTATCCCTTCCTTCCACATCTTCAGTAGCCTGAGATTCTGGTGCTGTGAAGGCTTTCCTGTGCTGTCAGAGCTTTCAAACAAGCACCAGACTGGATCCATTCTTTGCTCTGAAGCTGGTGGAGGGAGTTCTGAAGGGTTACTCTTGTGAGTTGTTAGTAAATGCAGCACAAAACCCAGAGATTAGTCCAGTTCAGTGTAAGGGAGCAGCATTTGGTGTGCCCTGAGCCACCCCTGGCTGCATCCTGGGCAGTGCTGTCTGTTCCTGGGGTTGCTGCACTCCAGAGCACGGGGGAGAAGGGGCTGTGAGACACTCAGGTCTGTGGGACTCCCTCCTGGAGTGTGACTGGGGCTGCTCTGGACAGACTTTCACAGCTTCCAGCCTTTCCCTCTTGGTTTCCTTTCATGAAGCATTCAGACATTTCTTTAACAATTCCAGCCTGAAATCTCCCTCACACGTTTCCTCCTCCAAGAGCACATCTGGTGTGGGAATGTGTAAAGTTCTAGCAAGATCCCTGTGGTTTGTTGAGTTTTTTTTTGTAATTGTTGGCTTTAAATCACAAAAGGTAAACAAGAAGCAGCTCTGGATGCTCAGCAGAGTCCCATGGGAGCACATGGGAAAGGGAATCTGCCCCCTCTGAAATGTTACCTTGCCATTTGGAAAATTCCTGGCAGTCTTTCTTCAAACTTGACTTGTTTTGCTTTCCTTGTAGTGACCTGAAAATTGGGTGACATTGACAGCAGATTAATTCTGTAGCTCCTGAATAACATCAAAGTAATTTTAACTGAGCTGCCTGTAGAAGGAGGGTACGTGGGGACACGTTAGTGGAGGGAACACAGGCATTACCTGCCCTGTTTTGGGGTGCAGCACACACATCTAAGGGTGCATTTATTGCCTGGGAGCCCACAAATTTTAATAACATTGTTAGGCCATTACTGTTTTCATAGTGGAACTTTCAGCTCCAGAGAAATGGAATCTACAGACAGAGCACATTACTGAGACTCCTCCCTGCATTAAAATTGTCTTTGGCTGGGCAATAACAGAGAGCTGAGACACAGGTACAGACACATGGCTGGAAATAACTTGTTGATGTAATTTCACAAGGCACACAGTGCCAGGATACCTGGGGAGAGGGCAGCTCTAGTGTTGATAAACATAATGAAAGGAACAGGGACAGGTTTTAATCAAAATCAAGAGATTTTTTGATTTTGACCCTGATTAAAGCTTGTGTCACTCAGCTGCTCCATCTCTGTTCTTGCTTCTTCCACCCTGAATGAGGACAGTTGACTGTAGAGACCAGCCAGCATCCATTCCTCTAGAGGAGAGTGAAAAATCCCTCCTCCTCTTCCCTTCAGAGCATCCTTGTGGCTTTCTGCACCGACTCCATGGCATGTCTGCTCACGCTCACACCCTCCTCCTCTAAATTATTAAACAACTGTGTACACCCTGTGGGGAAAAGAGCAGCAGCAACACCCGCTTTATCTTCCTTAATCATCCTTATTTCCAGCACAGCTAATTAGCTAAACCCAGAGCTGCCACCTTCCAGAGTGACAAGGGGACAGAGCAGCCCTGTCCCCTGGCTGGGGCTGGGGACCCTCGCTGTGTGTGGCAGCCTGAGCTGGGTCCAGGCACGTCCCTGGGCACAGAACGTGTCCCTGGGTGGGATTTATTATAAATGACAGCTGAAGTGCTCCTCTCTCTTCCCCTGCCTCTCTCCATCCCTCCTCCCCTGTTCTTTCTCACCCTCCTTTGCTCAGTGAGGCATTGAGGTGTTTCACCAGCTTGTGGTGGGGCGGGGCTGTGGAGAGCTGGGTCTAAGTCAGGGATGAACAAGGTGTTGGGATGCTCCCTTCATATGGCAGCTGCACCTCAGGAGAAGCTTTGCCTGCGTGAGCCAGCACGAATCCAGCAGCAGCAGCTGCCCAGATGTGCCCTTGAAGCATCTCCAGCTTGTGTCTGGCTCTTTTGTCCCTGCAGTTGCCTGAGCTGCTTTCAGGAAGAGAATTCACCACCCGAACCATTCCTTGTTTGTTCAGGGACAGGTCTGGGAGGTGTGTGGGGATGGATGGGGAGGGTGGCAGGGCACGTGTGTGCATGTCTCGTGGGGATTGCAATGAGGTTGTAATTGCATTGTTACAGGGAACCCAGCTGTTAGGGGATGCAAGGAGTTCTACTTCCCTGGCAGGAAGGAAATCTGAGCACTTGAGTCAGAGCAGTCTGTGATGTTCAGAGATGCTTCCTCTGCTCATCTGATCCTCAAATCTGATCACGCCTCTAGTCGTGGTTGTTTTAATTAAACTCAGAGGAATTCTGCACATTGTGCTGCAAGATTAACGTTTTTGTTTAATTAGAAACACTCGGTAAGAACGGTTGTACCCGGCCTCCCCCAGCACACACACACACACACACACACACACACGTGCACACACGTCCCACCAGGCACAGGTTATTCCCTCTGTGGATGAATTGGCTCCTGGAGGGAAGGGGCAGGGCTGGAGGCAGGTGGAGCAGCATCACCAGGGAGCAGGATAAAAGCAGGGATCAATAGTGATGTCATCTGCAGCCAATGCGGCTGCGGCTCCTCACCCTCCCACGGCTGCTGAGAGAGGAGAGGAGGGGAGGGAGGACCATTAAAGCCTGGCTGAAAGCTGTGCACAGGCACAGCAATCCCCAGAGCCCCTGTGCTGGCCTGACATCACTGCTGGGGGGCTGGGGGGCTGCAGGAACACACGGTTTGGGGGGTCCTGCAGTGCTCCAGCACAGCCCAGGGAGCTCAGAGGGCTCCGGGTCAGTCCCTAGTTACAGATGTGTGTGAACAGCCCCAATTTATGATACAAAATTCTGGTTTGGAGGTGCTTCAGATGCACCAAAATGGCTTTAAACTGGAAGAGTGAGGGTTTAGATTAGATACCAGGAAGGAATTCCTGCCTGGGAGGGTGGGGAGGCCCTGGCTCAGGGTACCCAGAGCTGTCCCTGAACTCCTGGCAGTGTCCAAGGCCAGGCTGGACACTGGGGCTTGGAGCACCCTGGGGTAGTGGAAGGTGTCCTTGCCCATGGCAGGGGTGGCACTGGATGGGTTCTGAGGTCCCTTCCAGCCTAAACCATTCTGGGATTCCATGAAAAAGCACCCACCACAGCGAGGCCACTGGGTTTCTCCCTTGTCCTGCTGTGTCTGGGTTCTGCCATTTGTATTTGGCTCCATTCCTCCTTATTCATCATGTGCCAGCCTTAGGAAACAAGCTCTGGGTGTGTTTGCAGTTGGCAGGATTGTTCCCAGCCAAGGCCAGCCCCATCTCAGTGCCACTGTGAGAGCTCCCATCAGTGTCACTGGGGGGCTGGTCATGATGGATGTTCATTTTTTAAGAATCCCACCTTTTTTTAATTCCCTGCATTATTTCCCTTCTGTTCCCTCACCTGTTTTGGGATGGATTCCATGCCACAGACTCCCAAGGCTGTGATTCCCTGACACGGCTCATTGGAGATGACAGAGGATCCCTCCCAAATCTCACCCTGCTGCTGGCATCCTCCTTCCAAGCTGCCCTTCCCCAAACATGTTCTGGGGGGATAATGCACGTTCCTGAGCTGTGGCAGCCAGCATGAGACAGCTCTCCCCATCCCACAGGAGTGAGGGGCTGTGTCAGATATCACTGGGGAAGCACTGGGGTGTTGTAGGAGTTACCACAAATTAGTCAGCATTGTTGGCATTGCCCTCCTCACCCTCATTAGTGAAGGCAAAAGCAGGGTTGAGAGGAGCAGGAAGCTCAGTTGAAGCTCAGTTGAGCCTCTCTGCTGGGTGCTGGTGCCACTGTTCTTGGAGGGCAGCAGCACTCAGAATTAATAAATCTAAAAATCACACCCTGGCTGACAGCACTTGGCATATTGTTGTTGTGTGTGTCCCCTCTGGTCACTGCAGCTGAAGGAGGAGGTTTTTCTCTCCTTTTTCTCTCAGTCCCACTGTCTTTGACAGCCCTTTCCACGTGGGTTCTTCCATGATTTCTCTTGTGCAGTGTGTTTTGTACTGTGAGGTTTGGAGGGGAAGGTGAGCCCTTCCTGTCAACTGTGACTGCTCAGAGTGTTGTGGGCAGTGCAGGGATCCCTCAGAGCCTCTGCCCTGCAAACCAGCCAGTGCCAACCCCTGGGCTGGCAGAGCTTCCTGGCAGCACCTGGAGAAACTCTGACACGGGGAAATCGAACACAAATCCTTTGAGGAGCAGGAGAGGGAGCTGGGGGGGCTCAGCCTGGAGGAAAGGAGCCTCAGGAGGGACCTTCTCACTCCCTGCAGCTCCCTCACAAGAGGGTGCAGCCAGGTGTGGGTTGGTCTCTGTTCCCAGGTAACAAGTAATAGCACAAGGGGAAATGGCCTCAAGTTGTTCCAAGTTGTTCAGGTTGGATATAAGGAAGCATTTCTTCACTGAAAGAGTGAATAAACATAGAACAGACTGCCTGGTGGAGTCACCATCCCTGCATGTGTTCAAAAAAGGAGTTGACGTGGCACTTGAGGACATGGTTTAGCAGGCAGGTGGACCTGGGGATCTGGGAGGTCTTTTCCAACCTTAATGGTTCTCTAATTCTATTCTGCTATTCCCCAAAGGGTTTTAAAAGATTGCATTTAAATGTAGAATCCTGTGGGGCACTGAAATAGTCACACAAAATGGACAAGCTGGTAAATCTTCTTGCATCACGTGATTTGCACCTTGGAGCATTCAGTGTTTGAACTTGCACTGCACAGGGCAGTGTCTGCCTGACGCTTTCCTTGGGGTGTTCCACTGTACCCTGGCACTTTTTCAAGCCCTTCCCTTTGTTCTCCACCCCTCAGAGGACCAGTTACCTCCTGGCTTCCCCAACATCGACATGGGGCCCCAGCTGAAGGTGGTGGAGCGGACGCGGACGGCCACGATGCTCTGTGCGGCCAGCGGGAACCCCGACCCCGAGATCACCTGGTTCAAGGATTTCCTGCCCGTCGACCCCAGCGCCAGCAACGGCAGAATAAAACAGCTGAGATCAGGTAAGGCCCAGGGCTGGCACTGGAGGAGTTGAGAGCAAATAGAGACGTGAGGAGACTGTTCAGAGGGTGCTGAAGCAGAGGAGAGGGATGAGAGATCCACCCTGCTGCTGTGGATTGAGGTGTTTGAGTTTTTTGGTTTTTACACTGAGAGTGGTTGGAGTTTCCACTTCGAGCCCTCCTGGTCTTCTCTGCTGCCCAGCTGGCATGAAGGGAATGACAACAGGGAAGCTGGTGCCCACCCAGATGAGTTCCCTGGATCAGTACTCTTGAGCTCAGGGGAAGCTGGGTTGAATGGGGCTGAGGGTTTGCTCCTCAGAGCAAAGGAACAAAGAACCACTCTGGCAGACACGGCTTTCAGGCCACACACACCTGGTGTAGGGTCCATGGCTCAGGCAGCCTCTTGGTGTCAAACACGATGGTGTGAATGGAGCCTCTCAGAGCTGGTGTTGAAGAACAGCTCTTGCAGGGTGTCCCCAGGATCACATCCCTGCAGCCATCGCTGGAGAGCACTTGGGAATGTTCCGGAGTGACCCCTCGGTGCCTCTGCCCATGGAGTCCATCTCCACCAACAGATGTACCCCAGCTCCGTGGCTCTTGTCAGTTTTCCATCTTTCCCCATCTGCTTGTCCATCTGTCTCTCTTGTTTGTTTTCTGTTTGCTGTTTTGTGTGTGTGGCAACGTGACATCTCTTAATATTCACGTTTCAGGAGCTGTTTTTGTACTTGTTAAATCTGCCAGTTCTCTGTGTGAGAGTGTGTGCAAGGAGGGCATAGGTGGATTTATTTTTGAGTACTACTGATAAAACACTTCCATTGATAGCTGCAAAAATGAAACAAGTTTTGCAAGTTCTACCTTTTGACAAAAAGTAACCCAAGAAATAATCCTTTTCACAAACTGCTGGGGCTGACTGCTTTGACCCAGCCTAGAGGAAAGGTGTCCATAGTTCATTTTTAAGTATTCTTTGGCAAAAGAAAGGCATTGTTGTAGGCAGAGGGAAAGCAGAGGCTTTGGTGAGGCAACTGGAGTTGATTTGTTCATATTAGACCCTTCACAAGTTCTCCAGTTAAGTGATAACCAACTGCTGCTGCCCAGATCTCTGCTGGCCCTGGAGAAATCAGTTCTGACTCTGTCCTGCTGGATCTGGACAGCAAGGCATGGAAACACCTGGTTTTTCTCGTGCTCGGTTTGGCAAAGATTCTACATAAAGTTCTGTGGGGCCACTGGTAGAAAAGCTTCAGCATAGCTCCAGTTTAATGTAGCTTTTACACACCTGCATAAATGCCTCCTTGTTCACTGAAGCAAAGTTACAAGCAGATCCTTAAACTGCTTTGTTGAATTAGAATGGCTTGTTGAATCCCATGAACGCAGATGAGATTGACCTCCCTGTTTTATCATAACAGCTGAGGCAAATGCAAATAAAAAAAATCACTCAGCATAAATAATGAGAGGTAAACTAGAATTATATCATGCTCTGTGACCATGATCTGAAGTGTGAGTAATGCATAGGCAGATTATTTTTAATACATTCATCATCTTGCTAGAATGCCTTTACTCTTTAGCTTGGTTTGATCTGGTGTTTTCCTTGAAGCCACCTGAGTGCTGCCTTTTTATTCCAGTGAATTTATTAACCTCAGAGTGAACCCTTGACCTTTCTGATAAATAGAAGATACCTGCTGAGATTTAATCTCATTTACAGCAGCTTTAAATTAGTAAACTGGTGAAACCCTGAAGCATCCCTGCAGTCTTCAGGGCACAAACCTGTTTGTGTGTCAGGGAGTGCAGATCCTTGGGCAGTCAGGACTTCCCAGTTCTCCAATTTCATCTGCTTTCATGGCTTTCCAAACCTTGCATGTTCTGCAAAGAAAGGCCTGCAGAAGTGCAAAATTTTAACATTAGGGTTGTTAATATGTGCTGTGTCAGCACTTGTGTCTGTGGAAGGGAGAGAAGGCCGAGGCAGATTTGAGTGTGGGATTGTGAGTGAGGCGAGGCCTGCTTGAGCTGCTGAAGTCAGATCTTAATTTAATAAATTCATCTTTACAAACTCTGCCACCAGAAGGGTGGCACTAGCACACATCAGGGCACTGGGGGTGCTCCAGGACACTGCTGATGGCCTTCAGGGTCTTTCAGCCACCAGTGGGACTCCGGCCAAGATCCTCGGGGTGCACAGTGACCCTGGCTGAGGGTGTTTGACAGATCCTCTGGGAACAGGGAGGAGCAGCTCTGCAGCTAAATCACAACTGCACTTCATGCTAACAGCTTTAGGGGGATTTAGGAAGAAATTCTCCCTGTGAGGGTGGTGAGGCACAGGGTGCCCAGCTGTGGCTGCCCCTGGATCCCTGGCAGTGCCCAAGGCCAGGCTGGACAGGGCTTGGAGCAGCCTGGGGTAGTGGAAGGTGTCCCTGCCATGGCAGGGGATGGAATTGGAAGGGATTTTAGGTTCCTTCCAACCCAAACCAGTCTGGGATTTAGTGACTGTTCCCTCTGAGAGCTGAGCTCCCTGGTGGAGCCTGGGACGGGCTGAGGGAGCAGCAGGACAGGACAGACACCCAGATTCCCCCTGGTTATGAAGCCATCAGGATAACAGCCGTGCTGCTGGAGGACAGGGGGTGTTAAGAAATGAATTTTTATCAATTATGAGTTAGTGGAAGTACGCAAATGAGCTCATTAAAAGGAACAAGTGAAATGTCAGACAAGGAGATCTGCGAGATTGGGTTCCGGGCCCCGATTTGGTTCTCATTTGTGTTAAACCTGAATGTTTGGCTGGCAATACAAACAGACCTCTGAGACCATGGTCATTATATTCCCATCATCCCAGGAACCCATTTGGAATGTGGGTCTTCACTCTAATCAGGACATGGGTGATACATCATTAACCACAGTGGTTTTTCTCTGTCGGATGTTTCTGCTTCCCCTTTCCGTCTCCAGATAAAATTTCCAGGCAGTTGGAAATCTTTTAATGCCTGGGGGTTTGGGCTGAGTGCAAAGCTCAGTTGTCAGTCAGAGGAGAATGGGAAGAAGCTCTGCCTGGGCTCCTGCTTCTCTTAGACATCATGAACATCGCAGCCTTAGAGATCCAGGTTGGAGAAGAGTTTAAGTGGCCTTGGAAAATGGATATTTCTGCTTATCTTGGGACATTTAAAGCAGAAGGCAAAGCCAATGTCCTCTGCTCAGCTGCCATCTAGGGGGGACATGGGAGGCAGCCTTCAGCCACCTTCCTCAGCACTCAAACACTAAAACCTTTTGTGTCTTGTGTGTGTCTTCTGTTTTCTAAATAACTGGCTATAACAAGCTTTTCTTTTCTTTTTTTTTTCACTTTTTATTTAACATTCAGAGACTTTTGGTAAGTTTATTCAATTAAAAAAAATTTTAAATCAAACCAAAAAACCCCAAACCTGCTAATGTGCAGATTTGTAACCCTTGCCCTTTAAACTAATTCCTTTGTAACAGCTTCTTGAGAGGCATGCTCTGCATTTCTTCTACTAACTCTTCCAGTAGGGATATTCTGCCCTCTAAATTAATTTCTGCAGGGGTATTGCAGGCTACAAAAAAAAAAAAATTAAGGAATAGTAATAATAATTCTAATTAATTTATCTGTATAAAGAGATAACAGCTAAATATGAACCTCCTAACATTGGATAGATTTTTTTTTTTTTGGTATCTTAGCAACAGTTGTCCTGGAATTCCCCAACTACACAATAGCTTGTACCCTGGAACTGTGATAATTGTGTTCACACCTGCAGGAGGTCTTGGAGTTTCACATCTAACAGGGTTATTGGCATTTTAAGAGGGAGAATAGGGGGTGCAGCATTTCCAAACTGAAACTGTAAATCACAGGCTGAGGAGAAAGATTGAGGAAAGGAAGAACCCCCCTCCAGCCCCTCTGCAGCCCTGGAAGGCAGGACCTGCCCCAGAGCTCCTGTCCCTGGGGGAACCAAGTCCCCTTTGCTCCCCTTTGTTCCTCTTTGTTCCCCTTTGTTCCCCTTTGCTCCCTTTGCTCCCCTTTGCTCCCCTTTGCTCNTCTGCTCCCCTTTGCTCCCCTTTGTTCACTTTTGCTCCCCTTTTCTCCCTTTGCTCCCCTCTGCTCCCCTTTGCTCCCTTTTGTTCCCTTTTGCTCCCGTTTTCTCCCTTTGCTCCCCTTTGCTCCCCTTTGCTCACCTCTGCTCCCTTTTGCTCCCCTCTGCTCCCCTTTGCCCAGGGGATGTGGGGCTGCAGCTGCCAGCCAGCATCAGCCTTTCAGGGCTTCAGAGACCCCGGTGGCTGCCTGCTTGTCTGGAGCAGAGAGCTGCTGCAGCCCTGGGGAGAGCAGCCCAGCACACACATGTTCCCACACGTGGCCTGCCAGAAGGTGGGGATGTGTTTTCTGTCATTGCCATGGCAATGGTGACCGTCCTCCTCTCCTCTTGCCTGGGCTCAGAGAATCATGTGGGGAACTAGGGGAAGGGGTGGTGGGAGAGCTGACCCCATCCTCAGTGACAGAGGGGGACCCCTGCACAGGGAATTCTGCCTGGCACCATCTTGGGCCTTTATAATCCAGAGGCAAGGCCTTTAAGCTGCCTTTTGCCTCTGCTGCTAAACCCCAGGCTGGCCATCTGGGCTCATGCAGCCTCAAAATTTGCCCTAAATAGGCAGATCTGGAGATCCAGGGAGGCTGTGCAAGGCAGTGCTGCATATAGCATCTCAAAACCAGCTTTTCACTCCAAAAGTCAGCATCCAGTGTGAGCTCTTCCTCCTGTAGTCCTCCTGCAAAGCTGGTGCCCTCACTGTGCCCTAGACCCTGGCAGCCTCATGCACTGTGAAGGGCACCAGGGAAGCCAGGTACTGACTGCAGGTGCCTCCCCTACACCCCCACAACCCCCTATCAAACCCTTCAGGACCTGTCAGAGTTCCTCAGAATAATTAATCGAGTGGATATCCCCTTCCAGCACCCTCCTGCTGCCCCTGTGTTGCACATGGAGCTGGTTAGATGTGAAACTCCAACAGTGAAAATCTCCCATCTGTGTCTGTGCCCCCACCCAAAGTGCTGCTCGAGCTCATTTGACACAAATTCTGGTGTGGGGCATCATCCCAAAGCTGTCCTGCCCCTCCCTGTGTGCCAGTTAGAGCCTGGGGTGGCACTGCCTGCTCCCCCAGAGCCCTGTCCCCAGGCCAGGCTGTCCCAGAGCTGCTGGCAGCCCCTTGCCAGGGGCAGTGCTGGTGCTCAGAGGAGCAGGCAGTGACAAACCTGCAGTGACACAAGAGGTAACGCTGATCTTGTGTCTGGGCTTGCACAGCTCTAACTTCCAGCATGTTTCTGCTGTCAATTACAGTGAACTTTTGCAGGAAACTGCCAGGCTTAGCCAAGGCCAGAGAAGCTTTTGAGCCATGGGTGATGTTGGGATCTCTTCCCTCCCTTCTCTACCCTCTTCCCATTAGCCTTGTTCCATATTGGTGCCACAGATGGCAGATTTTCACTCCAACTTTGAGACAGAAGGATGTATCAGAGGCTGTTTTTATTTCCACTGAATTGATCTATAACCTTTTGCTGCTTTCTCTCTCTCTCTCTTGCTTTTTAAACCTTCCTGCCACCTCCTGGGTGGGGATCTGCCCAAGTCCGTGCTCTCCCACCTCTTCCAAGCGCTGTCTCTCCAACCTTTGTCCTGAGAGCTAACAACCTGCTTCATTAACCTTAGCTAGTTCCTAACCCTAACTAGATGCTAACTGTTCTCTAGCTAATAACCTAACCTCATAACTAGAAGCTGAGTCTAACTAGAGTCTAATCCCTAACACTATAATGCCTCTGTTCCCTTAGCTCCTTTGAAAAATAAAGGTGAACTCTATTTAGTATCTGTATATTTTTACCTTCTATCCTGAGAATGGAGGATTGAACCGCAGCAGAAGGATGAGCAGGGCTGAAGGATAAGGAGGGAAGGGGTTTTTGGTGATTAAGGCAGAAGATTGGCACGGGGGAGGCTTTGACTCCTGTTCTTGCCTCTGCCAGTCTTCCCTCCGTGACCTTGGGCAAGTTGCTTCACCTCTACCTCAGTTTCCCCGTGTGTAAAGCAGGATCATAACTCTGCTGTTACTCCCCAGGGGAGAGGAGAGGGTGAGAGGCTGGTATTTGTCATTAAAGGTGCTCTACAGCCCTGGCAGGGAGTGCTGCAGTGTGGCAGCAGTGTCACCATTGCAGAGCAGCTCATGCATCTCTCCCTGGGGAGAGGCAATACTTGGCACTGCGGGATCTGCCCTGTTCTCAGGATTGGGGTAAAAACCCACCAGCTAAACCCCCTTCTTTGATAAGTTTTGAATGCCACTGTGAGCAAAAGGACCTGCCGTGTTTTCAAAGGAAGATGGTTTGGTTGCAACCCCAGGAGGTCAGATGGGGGACAGGGGTTTTACCCCTGACTGTCACTCCCTCCCACCTGGGAGCCCTGCACCAGGGGCTTGGAATAAAATAACCCAAGGGAGAGGCAGCCAGCAGGAAGCACAGCAGGGCTCTTCTCTCCACACAGCCCCTCCTCACTGGCATCAGAGCAGCTCCAGAGCCACTGCAGGAGGGACCAGGTAGCCCTGTCACCTCTTCAGTGCCCACATCTGCCTCAGTCCCAGTGCAGAGCCCTGAGGGATGGCCAGAGGTCCTGAGCAGGACATGCACTGAACTCACCCATCTGTGCCAAGAGCTCAAGTTTGGAGCTGGGGATTTGCTAGCCGAGGTGGGATCAAACCTGCAGCTTCATGTGGTGCAAAGTGCCCGTGTGTCCCTCTCCCTGCCTGGGCTAACCCAGCCCTGATGCCAGCCCTGTCCCCAGGAGTGGGGAAGGTAAATGCAGGGTCATCATGTGTTCAGTGAGTAGCAAACCGTGATGTTAGCTGAGAGCCTGAGGGGTTTCTTTACATTCCTACAACAACATGGAGCCAGTCTCAAGCCTTTTAAAGCCAAGAGCCACGGGAGGCTCAGCAAACAGGATTGGGCTGCTGAAAAGGACACCCCACTAAAGTATCCCAAGCCCTCCTCAGTGTCCTGTAATTTAAGATGAGCCAGACCAAGAAGTTTCCTACTGGGAACTGTCTTCCTTGACTCAGGTCCTTTTCCCACAGGCAGTGCAGGTGTTTGGGGTTTTGCAGTCATTTCACTCATTTTCTTTGTTTTCTTTGCAGAAGGTACACCGATCCGAGGTAAGACACCCCCAGCTCACTCACTCACCCACTCTCCAAACACTTCTCTCCACACAGACCCCGTTTCATTGCCCTGTGCTCAATACAGATTCGTGTTGTTGTTACGTTTTCTTGTCCTGCTTCACCTCTGGATATTTCTTTTTTTTATACCTGTCTTTATTTTATCTATGGTTATAATGTCCTTTTTTGTTTGCTGGGTGCACTTGGTAATACTGATACTGTTATTCTAATAACGTCTCCGGCTGTGCTGCCTCAGATTTATGGCAGAGTTTTAAGAGCTAATCTCTCCAGGACTATGAAGGACTGAAGTTTATCTCGAGCATTAAATGCTATCAAAGCTTGGTAAACACTTAGGACTTTCTCTTGATTGGTGCAAAGTGCTCCCGAGCTGCTGATGGTGAGGAGAGTTTTCCAGTCCTTTGCTCAGGCAGAACTTCAGCACTTACCATCTCAGCCTACTCATTTGTTTGGCTCCAGAGCCTTTTTCCACTTCCTCCCCACTCTCTTACCCTTAGGTTTCTCTGGGAAAGATCCATGGTAAGTAGTTTCTGCACTGTCTCTTTAATGGAGTCAAAAATTGACCTCAAGCTGAAAGGCAGCAGGAATTGGGTGTGCACCCCTTGGAAGACCCTGCTTCGGTTTTATCTTCACTGGCACATTTAAAATTCCATAATTCTCTGCTGGTAAAAGCAACAGGAGGTGCTGTAGGTGAGATTTACGTTTTCACACATCATGTCTGTTGGCTCCTGACAAGTGCTGAACACTCCTCACCCTCTCTGCAGCCTCATTTCTTCCATTGCCTTGACCAGCAGGGGTGAGGAGTGGGCAGGGAGGGAGGGGTGAGTCCCTGTTCCCCAGGGAAAGCTGCCCTTGGTTCCCTTCCTGCTCTGGAGTGAGGTTTCATCTCCCCTCTCAGACCAATGATGCTCATGAGCAGCACAGAAAATGTGTCTGGAACCAATGGAAACAACCCACAGATTTGTCCAAATTAACAGAAATTTCTGGGAAAACTCAGCAGCAGCTTTCCACCCAAGTGGAGCTCTCTAACAGCAGAGCTGGAGCTGTAATTCCATATGAAATATGCTCAGCTGGGTGCTCAGTGGGAAGCTCCAGCCAGTTTGGGTTTTAACTCCTGTTGTGCTGAAATACCCGCAGATTCTTTTGGAATGGATTTCGTTTGGTTTACTGGCCTGGGTGGGGATTTTTTGGGGGTTTAATTCCCTCTGTTCTGCCTTTGGGAGCTCCCAGGTACAGGGGATGCTGTGGGGATTGCACTCACACCCCAGCCCTGTCCCAAATCCTCTCCCAGCCCCACGTCCCCACACCAGCATCGTTCCCACCCACGCACACGCAGAGGAACATGAGCTCTGTGTCCTCCTCTGTGAACACACTGCTTTTTCCTTCCTGAAAAGGCTGTATCTGCAACCAACAATGATCTCATTTGCACTCCTCTCACTTAAGATTTTATCAATACTATTACACTGAGCTGGAATTGTTTGGTTTTCATATTTAGGTGGGGCTTTTTTTCCAGAGATGGGAGTTAAGAGTCTTACCACATGTGAGCTCTGTCCATATCTGTAGTATAATCATGTACTCCTAATACATAAAACATTTGAGAGCCTGTTGAATAATTTATGTAGTATGTATTTTAACTGGAGTTTTGCAGGGATGAAGCCTTCTGAGGTAAATGAGGCAATTTTCTTCCATGTAGTTCCATGCTGCATCTCTCTGCATATTTGCTGACAGGAATCTTTAGTTTGGGCTCTGGGTATATTCTTGTAGCCTGCAATAATATACAAGTTTAAGAAAAACCTTAATCCTTTTGGCCCAGATGATGTAAACCATGCAGGCAATTTTGAAGTTCCAATGCAGTGTTTACAGGGTTTTCCCTGGGGAATATTTACTATCAGTAAGGTGCTTTTCACAGGGGCTCTTATCTCCTGTAGGCTTCCTGAGGAGCAGGTATTGGGCACAAAACAAAGGCAGCAGTGATAGAAATTCCCCAGGCAGTGGGTGACAGAGCCTTTCACTTTTATGGTCACTGCTTCAAATTGAGGAAAGGGAAAGTCAACTGCCTGCTGATGGATTTCTGGGGATCACAGTAATATGGATTATTGAGGCTGATTTCGGGAGTTCTGGTGCAGAACGCCTGCATTGCAGAAGCCACAAAAACTTGGTGCCTTTGCTGATGAGTTCAGGACAAAGAGCAACACTGACTACAGAGGGGGAGATTAAATTTTCTCACCGTGTCGGCTCCGTGCGCAGCCACAGCTGTGTCCGCAGGGGCTCTGCGCTCCTGTCCCCGTGTGCGTGAGCCCGGGGAGGGGGGAGAAAACAGCAAACCCAGGGCTCCTGCCCTGCCTGCCCAGCCAGCAGAGCCGTGACGATGTGTCTGTGCTGCCGTCTCTTCTCCCCTCACAGGTGGGCTGCAGATCGAGAGCAGCGAGGAGACGGACCAGGGCAAGTACGAGTGCGTGGCCAGCAACAGCGCCGGGGTGCGCTACTCGTCCCCCGCTAACCTTTACGTGAGAGGTAGGGAGCACAGCGGCTCACCGGCACTCAGCCTCCTCCCGGACCCTCCTCCCGGCCCATCCCACCCCTCCCGGAGCTCGGGGTGTCCCCGCTGCTCCCCGAGTCCCTGTGGGGCCGCAGAGCAAGGCTGGCTCACCCGCGACCAAGCGTGAGCCAGGAGAGCGCACCCCAAAATCGGCCCGCAGAGCCCTCAGGGGAGTGAATCCCTTTGGCTGCAGAGAGGCCAGAGCCTCTCCGAGGCTGAATTCCCCTCTAGAATTGCCCTTTGCCCCAAAGGATCCCCGCTCTCTGCAAGTTTCAGTTCTGCTGCGGTGGCTGTGAGAGGAGGGGAGGACCCCTCTGCATCCCTGGATCCCCCCAGATTGAACAGGAGGGTGCATTGGCACTGCTCCCCTCAGTCCCAGCTGCTTTTCCCTCTGCCAGCAGTAATTTGTCCCTGGTTCCTTGGCCACAGAGCTGGGGACACCAGCAGCCATCCCTGCCTCAGTGACAGCCCCCTTGTCCCTGCAGCAGGGGAACAGATGACAGGGGATTGGCTTCTGCTCCATGTCCCCTCGATGTTCTCCCACCCCCTGGGCCAACAGCCTCTCCACTTTCTCTTATTTTGATCTCTCTGACCTGTAATATTTTGTGTGTAGCTTCGGTTTAACATCTTTCCACAGCGAAAATCCTTTTTGGTAATGAGAGAACAGGGCTGGTCCTTCTCGATTTAAAAAAAAAAAAAAAAAAAAATACCGTTGGGAGGAAAAAAAAAGGAAAGTTACATCCCAGCAAACTGTTCCCATTTCCATCCCATCGACAGAGGAGGCGCCTCCCACCTACACTCACGTTAATCTGCAGTCCAATGCAGAGCCATGCTCCTGTGTGCACTCCTTTCTCTCTCTCTTTCTCTCTCTCTCGTGTCTCACGCTCACTAAATCACATGCACATGGAGAGAAGGCTTTTAATAATTTAATGTTTCCAAGCTAAATTTTTAAATAGCCTTTTGTGGCCAGCTGGAAAATTGCGTTTGAAATTTGCCCTGTCGCCTGGGCCCCGAAACTCCGCTTTTGGGAGTGTAAATCTGGATCCAATACTAATTCAGGGCTGAATCCATTGCAGACAGCTTAGCTGAAATGGTTTGGGTTCTTCTTAAAAAAAAAAAAAAAAAAAGAAAAAGGAAAAATGTGGGGATTTTTCATTATTGTTTTGTTTATAAATTTCCTCTACTCTTCTGGCCACTCGGAAACTACCCAGGAGACAAAGGTTGTAACATGGTGTTGTCTCCACACCTGGATGAGAGGGCTCCAGGTGCTAGCCCTGTTCCTACCCCAGTTAGCCCGTGTGTACCTGGGCCTGCCTGCAAACCAGCACTAACCTGCCGAGAGTGCAGAAAGCAGCGTGTGCCAGCTCGGCCTGTGGTTTGGGTGTTTTTCATGCTGTTTAATTCCTTGTTTCTTGTGTGTTAATATCGTGGAAAGGTAACAAGTTTCTGAAATGGATTTGCTTTGGTGGGAGGGAGAGTTCATGCACATTTTTCTTCCCGTTTTTTTTTGTTTTGTTTTTTTTTTGTTTTAAAAGAGTCTCGAGCACTCTTGTGTTTCCAATTGACTTGTTTCTCCCATAACATGCTTGTCTCTATAGACCACCTGGGATAGGAGTTGTAAGTTTGAACATTGCAAGGAAATGGTTTGGTTTGGTTTTGCTTTTCTTTTCCTTCTTCTAATTATTTCTGTTTTCCTTATTCAGTCCCATGGTGGAGTCAGAGTGAGCAGGGCTGGGTGTGGGGCCGGGGGGAGCGCGGGGAGCGGGGCCCGGCCGAGCTGCTCCGTGCTGGGCTGCTCTGCCCGGGGGGCTCCGCTCCCCTTCTCCGAGGAGCAGAAGGACTGCAGGGAGGGAGAATCCTGCCTGGGCTCAGCACCCCTGTGGGGGCTGATTCTGAGCTAGGATTGCTCCCAGCCTGGCCTCCCTGCGGAGCTTGGTTGGGCTTAAAGGGATGGGAGGGGGAGCGTTAGGAAGGCAGGAAGGAGGGTCGTTACTATCTTCATTTTTTTTTCCTTTCTTTTTGTTTTGGTTAAGAGAAAAAAAAAATCAATCAATTTGCAGCTGACAGCCTTGAGAAGGCCTTTTTTTACTCTCTCTGTGTTTCCCCTATTTTTCTCTTCTCCTCATGTCATTGTGTTCCGCATCAAACCCCCTTAACATCCCTCAGAGCTACGAGAAGGTTGGTGTGGTTTTTTTCTTTTTTACTTTCTTTACCCACATTTTTACATTCGTAAGAGAAAAAAAAAATGCAAAAAAAAAAAAAAAATTTAAAAATGAAACGAGAAAAAGCAAGAAATCTTTAAGATGAGCGAGACCCGCGCATTCCCGGGTCTCACGGAGATGAGTTGAGTTGCATTGTGGGCCTCTCTATGCATCCTTTGGTAATGTTGCTGAGTTCTTGCACTTTTTTGTCGTCATGGTTACCTTGCCGTTTGGACATTGGGCCTGATGCATGATAGGAGAATGTAACAATCTTCTTTGCATGCCACTTTTTAAATTAATTACGAATTATTTTTTTCGATATGTAAATATGTATCGTTTCTTTTCGTTATACGATTCTGGTTTCTTTGAAGTGGATTTACTCTTACTTTCCGAATTTTTTGGTTCTGTTGGGTTTTTTGCTTTCTCTTGATTTCCTGTTTCTGTTTTGATTGGTTATGCTGTGCTGTAGTTTATTCCAAACGCATTGTGAGAAGCCAGTGTTCCTGCCCACCCGGTGGTAACTGAACTCCTCAATCCCTCCAGGAGGAAAGGAGTCACACAGCTCTAACGCCTGTCCATGGAAGCCCTGCTATTTGGGACAAGCCTTTGTTTTGGGGGAGGGAGGGATCTGGGAAGTGGAAAAGATGGTGAGAACCCAAGGGGTCATTCCAAGAGTTAGAGCAGACCCTGGGTCACGTTTTTGCTTATTTATTTCTTGAGGTGTGGCTCTTGTTCCACCTCCTGCACACGAAGAAAAGCCCTGACCCCACTCCAGGGCCTTCCCCAGCCATGGGAGCTGGCTCACTGGTCACTGCCCAGTTCCCTCCAGTAACACCAGGAGCAGGGGCTGTCACAGAGTGTCAGTGCCCAGCGTGGCACTGACAGAGAGCTCCCTGCTGTTCCGAAATCCCACGCTGCTCTCTCCTGGAGCACCCACGAGTGCGTGGAGAGCCCGTGGCCAGGCAGTGCCCCAGCTCCAGGCAGAGCCTGGCAGAATCCCGAGGAGGAGGTGACACCTCGTCCTGGGAGGGAAGGGCAGCCGGGCAGCTGCCTCCTGGCTCTGCCTCTCCCCATTGTCCTGCTCCCTTCCCTGGGATTTATCCATTGCTGCCTGGTGCAGGCACCTCAAAACCCAGCCAGGCACAGCAAAGGCAGAGCCTCCTTCCTAAAGGAGCGTGGGAGGAGAAGTGCAGCTGTGCTGGGGCACATCTGGCAGCTGCAGCTATTGCAAACAGCAACCAGCAATCTGGCCAGTGACATTGGAGCTGAAAATGCCTCTTTTCCCTCTTCTCATCTCCCTGTTCATCCCCAAGAAGCTCCTGTTGCCTCCCATGTGTGCATCCCCAGCGGGTGAGGCACATGGGAGAGTGAACAGGGGGTTTGCAGTGTGTCAGTGGTACCAGTGGTGCTTGGTGCTTTCCCTGTGCAGAACCCAATGCCAGCCCTTTCCCTGGCTATGCCTTCCCCTCTGCCCGCCAGTCCTCACCTCTCAACCAGCTACCAAAGGAGTGGCTCTCCTAGGGCACAGGTATTAAAGCTGTGTGATTTTTGAGAAATCCAGTGCAGTATTGACACAGTATCTGTCTCTCTCTTTCTCTCTCTCTCTCTTTCTCTCTGTCTGTCCTTCTCTTTTTTCTTAAAATGCTGAGATTTCAGTGCTCGGACCCTCAGTGCTGGTATTCTCCCCTCCCCTTCCGAGTCTCCTCCCTCCCCGTAGGTACCAGGGTACCACTCCCCAATGCTGCGCTCTTGATAATTCTCTGGGAAGAGACCAGCTGTGGCTCTTCTGACTTGGATGCCAACAATAGCCAAAAAACATCCCTCAGTCCCAAGGCTCTTTTTAAAGAAAAAAAAATCAAAAGAAAGAAAAAAAATGCTTGTTCTATTAAAAAAAAAAAAAGAAAAAAAGGAGTAGCATTTGAAATCAGGTTTTCCCATCCCACCTCCCTCCTGCCTAGGACTAAAAGGTGATAATCACTCCTAATTACAGGATTTTCCTTCATGACTAGGAGTTTGAGTTTCAGGATTTAGGTGCAATTAAAAAGGGATTTATACACCATTATTTTTTATTTGTTTATTTTCTCTTTTATAAAGTATTTCTAACATGGCCAAACTGCACTGCTGCTGCTAAGAATCTCTTGTGATCTGAGAAGGCTTGAAGATTAAATTCTTCCTTAAGAGCCAATAAAGGAAATATAAGGAAGTAAAATAATAGTAATGATAATGATATCAACAGCAATAAACTAAAGCTAAATGGGATGTGATCATGGTAGGCTGGAATGACACCTGGTGAGGAATTAGAGACTTGCTGCCTGGGTAGAAGAGGTTGTGTGGTTTGCTAAAGTCATGGTCTCTGAGCAACCTGGTCTAGTGGAAGGTGTCCTGTGAGAACAGGATGGGCTTTAAGGTCCTTCCAACCCAAACCACAGGCGTGGTCTTGAAATTATTGGTGAAGGCTTTGCCTCGTGTGTTGTTACAGGTCAGATCAAGCCGTGGTACAAAATAACAGAGTGCTAACAGGGGATGCCCAAGGTCAGAGGCAGAAGCATCTTTCTGGAGACCACAAAAGGATGGATTCAAAATCCTCCAAGTGAAGAGCTGTCTGCCCATGGTGGTGTTTGAGAGGCTGCCCCATCCCTGGCAGTGGCCAGGGCCAGGTTGGATGGGGCTTGGAGCAGGGTGGGACAGTGGAAGGTGTCCCTGCCCATGGCTGGGGTGGCACTGGATGGGCTGTGAGGTCCCTTCCAGCCCAAAGCACTCTGTGGTGTTTTTGTCTGTAATCAGGGAGGGGCTCAGCCATTACCCCAGCAAGGGCACGTGTCCCCTCAGCCAGAACCTGTGTCCCCTCAGCCAGGACCCGTGTCCCCCTCAGCCAGGACCTGTGTCCCCTCAGCCAGGACTTGTGTCCCCTCCGCCAGGGCCTGTGTCCCCTTCAGCCAGGACCTGTGTCCCCTCAGCCAGGACCTGTGTCCCCTCAGCCAGGACCTGTGGCCAGAGCTGGTTTTCCCCCTGGAAAAGGAGCACTTTGCAGCTCTCCTCTTAACTTGGGAAGCTGCAGGCGGCCATCTCGATGGCTCTGCTTTGATCCCAAAATCCAGCTGCTGGCTGGCTGGAGCCCTGTGTGTAAGGACCTCATGTCCCTGTGCTCCTCCGTGTCCCACAGGGAAGGAGGGATGAGCCATGTGGGCTGTGCTTCAGATCCCTCCAGATCCTGTACCAGAGCTGCTGCTGCAGGTACAGGACACGTTGTCGTGGTTGAATTTAGCAGAATTAAGAATTTTCCCCTTTTTCACACAGTGGGGCCCTGTCGGGAGGTACAAAAGGCAGCAGTTGGGATGCTGCAGGGATAATCCTTCCTGCTCTCTGCTCCTGCTTCTTGTGGCTCTGCTCTTTTCCAGCCCAGGGAGCTGTAAATGGCTCAGCAGGCATTTAAAGCAGCCCAGTGCCTGCCCAGGCCCTGCCTTTGCTGCCTGTCACCATCAGCACAAGCTTTGGCACCCCAAGCCAGGTTCTGCAGCCCAGACCCTGCTGAGAACATTCCCAGGAACTCTCAAGGCTCTCTGGAAAAACCTCAGCTCATTGAGAGACCAAAGATGAAACCAGGCCAGGGCAAAACATGTAAGAGCTGAACTAGTGGAAATCAATTAAAATAAAACCCACAGAAAGGGCAGGGAGAGTGTGCCGAGCACCTCAGGAAATAAAGCTTCAAAATAGATTAAAATGTGACTAATTTAAGCAATAATTTAGCCTGTAGCCTGGGTTAAGTTTGGCACATGAGTAATTTGACCATCAGACCAGAGCTGCTGGTTGGTTCCAGGTGGAACCATTGCTGAGCTTTTCCCTTTCAATCCCATTTAGAGGTTGAAGGAAATAATTCCACATGCACTAGAGATCTAACAAATAGCCACAAGGTCAAAACAGTCACTGGTATTTTAAACTGTAGGAATTTTAATACCTTTTTAGACTAGATTGATAAATTCTTTAATGGAGAAGGAGGGAGGCAGAACCACCACTGGGTTGTACAGCTGCCTCTGCAGTGCCCAGTTTCCAGGTGCTAAAATTGAGGGATGGAGAGTTCTGGGATGACTTTTAAGGGTTATTTTAGCACTTCTGTGGGTGGGGGAGCGCCCTGTCCGTGTTTGGGGTGTCCTCAGCTCTGAAATTCTAGTTCCAAACCAAAAAAAAGCAAACAAAAACTTCACTGTGTTTCTGCAGAAGGATTTCTCAAGGGTATCAGGAAATGGAAATGGATACAAAAAGCCACCCCCCAAAAAAAAACCAACCAAAAAAAATCCAAACTGTGTATATATCTATGTATATACATGACTATCTCTCTATAGAGGGCACTTTGCAGGAACACTGTGCTGTACTGATCTCGAAATCTCTGCCTGCCTGTGTCTCTTACACCTTTTGCATCGCTGTTCTCTTTGTTTTAGGGGAAAAAATTAGATTACACCTTGTCAAATTAAAATAACAAAAACTAAAACAGTCAAGTCTGTGTTTAAAATCACAGGGCTGCGTGAAAAACGATTGGATTCTGATTATTTTCTGTTCAATCCTGTAAAAAAACAACAGAAAAAAAAAAAAAAAAAAAGAATTGCAAAAGACCAGAGATGTTCAGCCAGCCTGTCACTCAGCTAATGTGGTTTTTTAAGTGAAAAGTAACAATTATTGGGAAGGTAATGGATTTCCTCCAGACCAAATCCAAGCCTTGGTCTCATTCTTTATTTATCTACGTATTTATTTTATTTATGGGGAAGGAAACGAGGAAGGAGATGGGCAGGAGGAGGGAAGCTTCTCATCCTACGGAGGGGCAGAGGTCGGAAATCCAAACCCCAAATGGTCTCACCCCAGGGGAGTGAGCCTGGAATTGGAATCCTGGGGACAGGGAGGAGGCAGAGGCGGCTGCACGGACACGCAGGGGCAGGGCCAGACCACATTTGGGAGGGGAGGACAGGTGTAATCTAAGCTTCACTAATAATGTAGAGGCTGCACATTATTTTGGCACCCTTTCCCCTACCCCTCCTCATTTTGGAGCAAGACGGAATGACTCCTGTCTCCCCAAAATGGCCAATAATGTCCGCCTTCTCACCTCATTTGGAGCAGCAGCTTGCTGAGTGTCAAAATGTTTAATACCATTTGGTTTTGTTTGGTGCTTTCAACCAGTCACTTCACTTTCTTTTGTTTCCTTTATTCGATTAATTTCTTCTTTAAGGTATAAGATGCGTTTCTCTTTGAGTTGGTTTAATGTGAATCGGGGTTTGAAGTGACAGGTTCTTGTCCAGGACATTCTCCTTTCCCCACCTCGCTCCTCCTCCAATGTTTTTTCTCTCTGAGGGAATCTGGAAGGGGCTTTAAAAGAGCAGCTGGTGGGGTTCCTCAGCACAAACTGGTTGGTCCTCAGGTTTCTCTCATTAGCAGCATCACGGGAACACATTTTAAGGATGGATTCTGGTGTTGCAAAAGTCAACCCTGGATCTCCCAGTGTCTCTTCCAATCAGGTCTGTAAATCTTGCAAAAGCACCTCTCACCTTGTGGATCCCGAGTGGTGGTGGGGAACCTGAGCCATGCTGATTGGGACCAAAAAAGCCAAAAATGCCACTCACAGAACACAAACTGGGTCAACCTCTGCCTCCGTGAGCAGCAACAAAACCAATTGGCTTCCCAAGGGTGTGAAAAGTTATGGATCTGTTGTGTTTCGAAAGAAGAGCACAATTTGGGGTGCAGATTTGCAGTGTGAAATGCTTATCCAACAATTAAACAGACTCATAACTAACTGCACTTAAGAAATTTTCCTGTGCCTCTGAAATGGCTTCTCTGCATTGAAATGATTTAATTGCATCCCAAACATCCAGCTCCAGTCCTGGAATCTGGTTCTATCCGTAACAAGCTGTATCCTTGTTTGAAAAAAAAGCTCCTGAGAGTTTTTTGGCCATGGACAATGTCTGTTTGTGTGTGCCTGCTTGTGTGTGTCTGTCGGGAGCTGTTGCACATGGAGCATGCACATCCGTGTATGCATGCGGGGTCTGTCCTGGAAACCAAACACCCCTGGAACTCAGGGAAGGTCCTTCTTGCACCAGAAACTGGGAAAAGTATTATTAGACAAGTTTCTATAAAGCAGAGCCCTGACTGCCCCATCCCATTGTTTCCTTTCCAGAGAGGGCAGTTCTGTTCTTCCCTTTAAAGTGTTGGATAGCAAAATGGAAAGGATCTCTTCACCCGATTTTTTTCTTGTGAAATTCCCCTCCTTCAGCTGCTGTGGAGCTGCACCCAGAGCTGAAATTGGTCTTGATTCCATCTCCAGCTTCCTTTCCACCACAGCTCTCTTCCTCCTGGGCCTTGACCTAAAGGCTGACCCAGAGATTCTCAGCTTGACAAATCCCCTGTCTCCAGCCAAATGCAAATGTTATAGCAATTAAAATAAACTCTGGGTAGCCAGAGATGATCCCTGTGCCTATTGTGGTTGTCACAGCCCTGAGCGTTCACAGGGCTGTATCCAGGGGACTCTCTGAGGTCCCCAACTTTTAACTGGAGTTCTTTTCCCATCCTAGATCGGTGTGTGGATGTTGGTGTATCTGTGCACACAGGAGAATCTAGTTTTTTTTAAACCAGGATGCACCAAGGAAGTGCTGCTGCCTGTTTTGGGCTCGTTTCAGCCCTAATCCAAATTCTCCCTCCTTGTGGAATGGGTGGTGCTGAGGGCTGGCATCCAGAGGTGCTGGGTGCTTCCCTTGGAGGGTGACAAACACCAGAGTAAGGATCTCTGAGACCCCAGGGCTGACCTACACCCCTGGGAGCTGTCAGGAGGAGGGCAGGGCTGCTCTGCAGCTTTTTGGGAACGTGCTCTGAGCAGCCTGAGCTTGTGTTTTGTGAGTGGATTTCTCCTTCCCTGCCCAAAACCACAGCCAGGAACAGTCGGTTCCCTTCAGACTCCGATTCTCAGCACTCCGCCCTACATCAGATGATGCTTTTCAGTTATTAAATTCTGGTTTGTTCTTTCTTTTTCTTTTCTTTGTTTTTTTTTATTTTCCCTTTCTTTTTCAGTTGGGTTTCATTTCTTTGTGATTAGCTTCGGTTTGGATTAATTGTCTTGTTCTGTTCCCATGACAACTCAGTGTTTGCATCCCACCTGCCGTTGTTTGTTGCTGTTGATGCTGTTTGCTGGCCGGATCTTGTCCGGATGTGTCTCCCCATTCCTCCTCACCTTTCCCACCTTGCCTCCCCTCTCCAGAAGGTCACATACCAGCCCCCCCCCCTCAGAAGAGTCATCCCCACCCCAGATCTGTCTGCATGTTGACCCCACTTGTTTCTTTCCGAGTTCTCTCCATCTTGTCTCAGACTGTGACAGGTGTGGTTTCCACCTGGCTCCATTTTCTGAAGTTTGGTACTTCTAGAAGCAGTGGGAAGCAGGATGGAGTAGGAAACAGGGAGGTACCCTCGTGGCTAGGGCTGAGTGTTCTCCATAGTGGCAGGAGGGAGCAAGGAGCAGGTTGCCTGATCCTTTGAGCCAGTGCTGGTGGAACAAACACCGTGGTACCCCCCTACACCTCTCTGCAGGTAGAAAATAATCTTCTAGTGTCAGTGAGCTTGCAGCCCCTCCCTCCACATCCCCATCCTTGTCCCAGCTGAGGGCATGTCCCCCGTTCTCTCTGCAAATCCCTGCATGCAGGAATTGCCCTTTGCCACCTCTGAGCTCCTAATGCCACCAACCTGGAAGTCTTCTCTTCCTTGCCTCCCAGTGCTGGTTCCTGGCTACTGGTTCTCACAGAAAAGGGTCTGACAGCCCGATGGGGAGAGCAGACCTTGCTGTGACAGTGTCCCTTGTCACCTTGCAGGACGATGCAGGGGCTGCAGTTGGCTTTTGTTTGCCAAAGCCCCACTAAACAGCAAACAGCCTCTACCTCTCCTGGCAGTGCCCTTCCCCTTGGAAAAGATCCACAAAGCTGGAAGATAAACACTAGCAAGCCCCAAGACAGTTCCAGGGACATCTGAAGGCACTGGGAGGGACAATGGCAGGCTCAGCTCTGCTGTCCTTTGCTTTGCTTTGGCATGAGAAGCTTTGGAGAGGTTGTGCAGAGGTTTCCTGGGAACAGACAGCAGGAACAGGGAGTTCTCAGCCCCCCAGCCCTCCAGACCCTCCTGCCCCTCGCCCACCCTGCCTGTGGCAGTTCCTGCATGGCTGTCCCTGAAGCTGGAGGAATCCTGCACCCCCGCTCCCCTCCAGCTGCTGCGCTTCCTGCATTTCCCCCAGGTCCTGTATCCTTTTGGCTTTCTTGTGGGATGAGACCCTGCCCTCAGCCCCCTCCCTAGGCCCTCTCTGATCCACACACGTTCTCCTCTGTCCATTCCTCTGCTTTCCCCCCTCAAGGAAGGGCACCCACCATCCCTCCAGCCAGCCCAGGTAGCTCAGAAAATGGAGCCAAGGAAACCACAGCCTCCCCTTTGCGTCCATGTTCTTCCTGTGTAAGGTCTGGAAGCTGCATCCACCTCTCTGCTAAGGAGATGCACAGAACATGTCACTGTTTTCTCAACGTTAAAAGTTTCATTACCTTGTTTTTCTTATTAATTCTATTCTATTTATTATTCCGCCAGGGCTGAGATGTGACAATGTGAGCCACCACATTGAGTCACATCAGCTAGAAAAAGTATGCAGCATTAAAGTGGGTTTCCCCCTCCCCTCCCTCTCTCTCTCTCTTCTTTCTCCCTTCCCCTCTTGTTCTCCTTCTCCTGGTCTTCCTTCCTTTCTCTGTCGCTCACTTTCTATCCGGTATCCATGTGGGCATTTGCTGCCGCCCAGAAATTATATTTCTCTGCATTTTCCTCTCTCTTTCTCTCTTTCTCTCTCTCTCTTTTTTACGTATTTTGCATGATGTTTGTGACTCTGAGAGCTGCATCTATCGATGGAACCGTGTCAGATCTTAAAGAGGCTTCGTTAGGGTTTCTATACCCGAAAACCACAAAAATTTCATTAGAGTTTCTCATCTTTTCCACACTCTCTCTCGCTCCAGGGGGGCTGTGTTCCCCTGGACGCTTCTCACACGCAGACACCAACTAAATTCTGTCCCACTCCGGGGACTCCCTCTCCTCCCTCGTTTATCCTTTTGCCTTTCACTTCTCAAGTGGAGCGTCTGGAATTTGGGGATGTGATACTTCTCTCTTTGTTGAATTCTCTGGGTCCAACAAGGCAAAACGTTGAGAAGTTTCCATCTCCATCCCAACCTTCTCCTGGCCCCCCAGCCCACCTCTGCAGCAGCCCCGGGTGGGAGAGGGGCCCTGTGCAGGGGGCACCTGGACCACGCCGGGTGGTGGTGGAGGGGCTGTTCCTCAGGAGAAGGGGACCCCACTGGGACTCAGACCCCACTGGGAGAGGGAGGAGCAGGTTCCCGGGGTGTGGAGCGGGGAGCTGGGGGCCCCAGCGGCCGCGGAGGAGAAGTTTGGGCTCTCGCCATGCCAGCTCTTGCCAGTAAAGATGAGAAATTGCTAATAAATTTTTGTGTATTTATCTGTGCTGTGATGGGTCTAATCTTGATCAATGGAACCCTGTTGCTATGAAATACCGCTTTTATGTCTATATTCTATATATTGTTTGTGAAGTACGAATTTTTTTGGAGTTTATTTTTTTGGTTTTTGGTTTTTGATTTTTTAATTTCTTTGGTTTTTTGTTTTGTTTTTAATGAAGGAAGAAAATAAACGATGACAAACCCCATCTATATTTAAATTATCTTTTACTCTTTTTTCTTTTTCTCCTTTCTTTTTCTTTCCTTTCCTTTTTTTTTTTTGTTTTTTTTTTGTTTTTTTTCCCTCTTTGTTTTTTGTTTGTTCCTTTGTTTTGGTTTGGTTTTCCGTTTTGTTTTTTTGTTACCTCTGTGCGTCTCGTCCACAGTTCGCCGTGTGGCCCCTCGCTTCTCCATCCTCCCTGTCAGCCATGAAATCATGCCCGGGGGCAACGTCAACATCACCTGCGTGGCCGTGGGGTCTCCCATGCCCTACGTGAAGTGGATGCAGGGAGCAGAGGACCTGACACCCGAGGATGACATGCCCGTGGGCAGGAACGTCCTGGAGCTCACAGATGTCAAGGACTCTGCCAACTACACCTGCGTGGCCATGTCCAGCCTGGGAGTCATAGAAGCCGTTGCCCAGATCACGGTGAAATGTAAGGGAGTGGGAGCAGGGTCCTGAGTGCACGTGTGGGAGTGGGCACGTGCCAGAGATGAGTGTCCGAGCATGAGTGCAGGGGATGCCTGGGCACGTGTCCTGCTCGTGCATGGGAGCGATGGTGGGATGTGTCACCAGAGTGGGAATGTCCCAAGGTTTGTGCCTGTGTCGTTGTGTGTCTGCATGGGGAGAGTCTGTGACTGCCTGACCTGCACAGGGGACACGGTCCTGCATGTCCAGGTGTCCTGCACGAGTGGGTGCATGGACAGGGACTGTCCTGCATGGCCAGGTGTCCTGCACGAGTGTGTGCATGGACAGGGACTGTCCTGCATGGCCAGGTGTCCTGCACGAGTGTGTGCATGGACAGGGACTGTCCTGCATGGCCAGGTGTCCTCTACAAATGGGGTGTTGTGTGCATGGACAGTCCTGCATGGGCAGATTCACCTGCACGAGTGGGGTGTGTATGCATGGACAGGGACAGTGCTGCATGGCCAGGTGTGCTGCACAAGTGGGATGTGTGTCCATGGACACGGACACAGTTCTGCATGTCCTGGTGCTCCTGCACAAGTAGGATGGGTGTGCATGGACAGGGACAGTCCTGTATGGCCAGGTGTCCTGCACGAATGGGGTGTGTGTGTGCATGGACAGGGGCAGTCCTGCATGTCCAGGTGTCCTGCACGAATGGGATTGTGTGTCCATGCATAGGGACAGTTCTGCATGTCCAGGTGCTCCTGCATGACTGGGATGTGTGTGCATGGCCAGGGACACCGTGGCTGTATCGTGGGCACCTGGCTGCAGGAGTGCCAGCCCCTGTCCTTACCTGTGTGTACACGTGGAGCTCTGTGAGCACGAGCAGCAGGACAGACCTGTGCACCATGAGTGCCCCATGCTGGGATCTGTGCATGTGTCCTCAGGGATCCCACACGCAGGGAAACCCACAGTGGAGGGGAAGCTGGTGGCTGGAGACCTTCCCTTGCTTTAGGACACCTGAGCTGGTTGTTCTGAAGAAAACTGTGACTCAAATCCCTGCATGCTGTGTCTGTCCTGACATATGAGGCTGGCTGGGCACTGTGCAAGGAGCCTTGGATGGCTTGGAGCCTGCATGCCATCCTGTTCCAAGGCCTGAGATTCAGCCAAGGCCCTGAGGATCTCTGGCATGTGCACCCTTGCAGTAGAGCTTAGTTCCAGCATCTTAGTGGCCATTGTTGCCTTGGCAAGATGGGGAATAAGCCCAGCTTCCAGCTAGTGATTCCCAAGAGGAGCATGGGTGCCATTTTCAATCTATTCTGTCCTCAGCAGGGGAGTATTAAACCCAAGCAGGAACCCCTGAGGTTGGGTGAGTGTAGAGCTCTGTGTGAGCTGGTGTCTTCTCCAAGTATTGGTGTTGCCCTTGAGGGATCTGGGAGAGGTGGGGTGGGAAAGGATCTGCGGGTGGGGGAGAGGAGAAACACTTGGGAGAAAGGGAGGGATAAGGAAAAACAATCCTGTTGTGTCAGTGATCTGTCTGAGGAAGGTCTGACAGGAGAAATGAGTAGGGACTCGAGAGTCTTGGCATGACACCCATTCTGAGCTTCTGCACAGGCAGTGGGGCTCTTGTGCCAGCAGAAGGACGCCAGGGGCTGGACTCAGGTCCTCTTTATTTTCCTGAGTATTTCCTTCCTTCCCTCTTTCCCCAGTCTTACCCTCTCAATCTAAAAAGCTGCTGTGTAGGGCAGATTGTTTCTGCTTCCAACCCTCCCATCTCCTCACATGGGGACTCTCACCCTGCTGGTACCTTCTGTCTTTTGTAATTTTGTTTGGGTCCTGTTCCCTGCACTGTTCCTGTGTGTGAGCACCTGCAGCTCTCCTGGGTAGAAGGTGAAAGGAGAAGTTCAAGCTTTACTGTGATCAGGTCTAGAGAAGCTCGACTTCAAGGCCAGGTTGGTCTTGGAGCCACCTGGGCCATGGCAGGGGTGGCACTGGATGGGCTTTAAGGCCCCTTTCAACCCAAAACATTCTGGGCTTCCATGATATGAAGAAGTTGCAAAGGGTCTAAAGTGTGCAGTGAGGACAGCACATGAAGCTTGAGAACAGGTGAAGTTAGAACATGTATCAGGTGCAGTTAAAGTGTTGAGCAGTGTGCAGTCCCCAGCAGGCTCAAATAATAATCAAAACCATCAAATATTTTTTTCTGTCCAAGAGAGGGGGAAATGTGGGAAATGGATTTGTAGAGACTCCCTGGCTGAGGGAGAGGGGAGATGGGGATTAACACAGTTTGTGGCTTATGGGGAAGCCCTCCCAGCATTTCTGGAGATTTGTTCTGGAGAGCAGAGCCTGCCCTGTGCCATTCCTTGCCTGTGGAGGCTCAGCAGGGAGATGTGAGCACGTGCTGGGGAGCTGCTCTCCCTCCCTGCCCCGGGAGGGCTGGTGTGCAGCTGAAGCCTGTGCTAATGATTCCAGATGTTTAGCTGAACACTTTGCCTTTGATGGAGCAGTTTAAGGAGGATAATAGAGTGGATAACTAGGTTCCTCTTATTCCAGCAGCGCTTTCCTGAGCTGCTGGGATTGGTGCTGTGCCTCCGGCTCCTGCAGCCCTAACCAGACCAATTAGGCACCGTTTCAGCATCTGTGTTTTTTTTAAATACCTGTTCTTCCTGATTCTCAGCACTTCCCAAGGCTCCTGGGACGCCAGTGGTGACAGAGACAACAGCAACGAGTATCACCATCACCTGGGACTCTGGAAATCCAGACCCCGTGTCCTACTATGTCATTGAGTACAAGTCTAAGAGCCAGGATGGACCATACCAGATCAAGGAGGACATCACCACCACGCGCTACAGCATCGGGGGGCTCAGCCCCAACTCCGAGTACGAGATCTGGGTCTCTGCAGTCAACAGCATCGGGCAGGGCCCTCCCAGTGAGTCGGTGGTCACCCGCACTGGGGAACAAGCTCCTGCCAGTGCCCCCCGCAACGTGCAGGGCCGGATGCTGAGCAGCACCACCATGATCATCCAGTGGGAGGAACCGGTGGAGCCCAACGGGCAGATCCGAGGGTACCGGGTCTATTACACCATGGAGCCCGACCAGCCCGTCAGCAACTGGCAGAAGCACAACGTGGATGACAGCCTGCTGACCACCGTGGGCAGCCTCCTCGAGGATGAGACCTACACCGTGCGAGTGCTGGCCTTCACCTCCGTGGGGGACGGGCCCCTGTCCGACCCCATCCAGGTTAAGACACAGCAAGGAGGTGAGCACCTGTGTGGCTGACCTGGGCTGTGGGAAGGAGAGCTGCTGGTTAGATTTGGAGATTTAGACGAGATGTTGGGAAGGAATTATTTACTTGGAGGGTGGGGAGGTCCTGGCACAGGGTGCCCAGAGAAGCTGTGGCTGCACCTGGATCTGCTGAAGTGTCCTAGGTCAGGTTGGACAGGGCTTGGAGCAACCTGGGATAGTGGAAGGTGTCCCTGCCCATGGAACTGGATGAGCTTTATGGTCTCTTCCAACCCAAACCATTCCATGATTCTAAATGTCTTTAAGAGATGTAAAACTGCCCAGACAATGGCGACACTTTAACTCTCCCCAAAGTACCCAGGAACTACTTTGTCAGAGATGAGTGGGGAATGAGCCTTACGTGTTGAGCTGCAAACACAAGGTGTTTTATCATGGGCTGTCACCCAGCACACTTTTGGCGCGGGGTATGGGAGGAAACCCTGTGTCCTCAATGGGCTGCTCATGAGCTTCCTACTTCCAAAATCTTGTAATACTGGGATTGGTGGGAAGGGTTGTATTCTGCACTGCTGAGAAAGAGGCATATGATCCACTGGGATTCTTCCATCTCCAGCAGCTCTGGACACGCTGGAGTCCTGCAGTGGGATGGGACTCCACAGCTTTGGAGGCAGGACCTGCCCACGCTGCAGTGTGGCATTTTGCTGCTGACGTGCTCTTCCCACACAGGCTTTGAAGAAAACAGGGCAAGAGCCTCCTAATTAGCCAAGTTAATGTGGTTTCTCCTGTTTCTCATCTTGCCTCCTCTGCCCTGTCGGCTCCCTCTCCGTGCCAGTTCCCGGGCAGCCGATGAACTTCCGAGCAGAAGCCAAGACCGAGACGAGCATTGTGCTGTCGTGGAGCCCCCCACGCCAGGAGATCATAGTGAAGTACGAGCTCCTCTACAAGGAAGGAGACCACAGCAAGGAGGTGAGTCCAAAGTGGAGCAGGGTTGGGGCTGAGGAGCTCCCGGCCCCGCCATTCCCTGCGGTGTCGGAGCGAGGGGAGCAGGCCAGGTGTCTCTGGGCAGGCCTCACCTCTGCTGCCTGTTGTTTGGGTTTATTTTTGTCTTCCCCCCTCGCCCATCCCAGGTGCTGAAGAACTTCGAGCCCACGACCTCGTTCACGGTGGAAGGCCTGAAGCCCAACACTGAGTATGTCTTCCGGCTGGCCGCCCGCTCGGCCCTGGGGCTGGGGGCCTTCACCCCGGAGGTCCGAGAGCGCACCTTGCAGTCTAGTAGGTGTCTCTCCTTTCCCACCCTTCTCTGAGGGGACCACGGTCAGGGAGCCAGAGATGGGCACAGGGGTACGGAGCTGGGGGTTGGCGTTTCACTCCAGGGAGGGGGGACATTTTGGGACCTGCTGTCCTCTCCCTTCACCGGTCCAGGTAGCTGAGCTGTGAGCCAGGAGCAGAGCTGGGGTTTGGGGTGCTGGGGGGCCGGGCAGCGCTGTCCACTCGGGGTGGCAGCAGTGAGGGCTCGGTGGTGGCCACGCTGGCCGTGGTGCTGAGCATGCTCAGGGGATGGCACCCACAGCCCGTCCCACACGGGCCCAGCTGGCAGCAACACAAGCAGTGGAGCAGGGAGACGGTGGGGAAGCGGGAGGGAGAGGAGAAGGGAAGGTGACTGTTCACAGGCCCAACCTTCCCCTGCCTTTGGGGAAGCAGTCCCCATGCTCTTTTCCATGAGTGCCTCCACAGCCAAGGGGAGGAAGGCCTGGAGCTCTGGGAATGGTCCCGTTTGGGCTCCAGCAGAGCGGGAGAGAGGAGCCCTGTGGAGGCTGGGAGGGGGATATTGATGATACCAGGATGGAGTGTATGCAACCAAAACATGCTGGTTTTAGTTTAATGGATTGTCTCCCTTTGCTGTTGCCCTGGGGACAATAACCCTGGATGGCAATATTTCAACCTGGGCTTTTCACAGATCTTTGCTTTTAAATGAGGTGTTTTTTCACTGCATGAGTGGCTGTGGCAGCTGTTCTTTGTGTTTTCTGTCTCCTCTCATCTCTACTAAATCACTCCGCTGCAGTTTGGAGTAGCCGGGAGCAGAACTAACTCAGAAGTGGCTCTGGTCACCAGTGTGAGAGGGAGAGCCCTGCTCCCATCCCTCAGAGTCCCTAACAAGGGGGAGCAGCAGGCTCTCAGCTGGGCTTTCTAATTGTCACATGCTGCTGTCTCTCCCTTTCCCTGTCTCCTTCTCTTTCTGTCCCCTGAGGAGTGGGAAGAAAGGGGAGTCTGTTTCTGCATAGACAGAATTCCTTACTGGGGCTTTCTCAGGCCTCTACTCCATTCAAAGATTTTTTGGTTTTTCTTTCCTTCAACTGTTTTTCCCCTTTTTTCTTTCTTTTCTTTTTCTCCATACTCTCTCTGCGTTTCGTAGGAAAATCCTTTCCTGACTCTGCTGCACATCTGCTGGTTCTGATCCCAGTGTGGTACTGTCAGAGGGAGCATCTCTGTGGGGTGGGGGAAATGAACTGAAAGAACCTGAAAAACAAGTGTTCAACTTACACTCTGCTTCTGTTTTCCAAGGGGTTTCTCTCCTTGAGACCTGTGGGGATGGGAGGCAAAGATGGTCTGGGATTTGTGCTTTCTGGTTCAATCAAACAAGCTGGAAGAGGGGTGTGGGAGCTGGTGGCAGTCGGCCTTAGTGAAAATTTGTCCCCTAAGGGTGAAGAAAAGGGGATCTGGGAAAAGGGAAGGCTTTGGGGTTTTTTATAACATGACATCTGCCCAGAACACGGATGGGTTTCTCTCTCTGTAGCTCCGCTCTCCTAGGGAGAGTCTCATTAATTTAATGCTCTTAAGAACATCAGCTGGGAGCTGTCAGTGTCCTGTAACACGGTGAAACATTTTTTCCTGGCTGGCTGTTGGAGGAACGAGTCAATTCTCCCTGGTCCGGGTGACATCCTTCGGCTCACAGACCTTCTGGCTCGGGACAGGCTTTAGTGTCTTCCCTCCTCAGCTCCTTTTCCGTTCAGCTCCTCCTTGGCCTGCTCCATGCCTCTTCTTTCTTCTCTCTTCTGCTCTCTGCTTGCCTGCCTGCATGCCCTGCACCCGATGAGCCAGCTCCCTGCTGTCCCTGTCCCTCGCTGGGCGATGTCACACCACGATGGCATCTTGTCTCTGGAGTGACAAAGCCTCTCCCTGCTCCTCCTGCTGCTCCTGCTGTCCCCTCCCAGCACCCACCCGCATGTGGCAGCCCCTCCCTGCACCTCCCTGCCAGGGTGGCTCCTCCTGAGCATCATAACCAAAGTAAAATCCATTAAACTAAAGGTAAAGTATCTTTTTCTTCTTGAAGTAGCTGGGTTTTAACTCTTCAAGTACCAGAGACATAGCTTGTAAAACTGACAGACTCTCATGGCTGGGAGAAGCTGGTTTGCCCTTTCTGGTTAGCCATGACCTTCCCAGGCTCCCTGGCAACTCTCCCACTCAGAAATTCCAGAGGGCAAAGCGTGGTCAGCAGGCAGGGGTGGCAGGGTGGGTGCTGTGAGGCTGCATGTGCAGGTGCAGAGGAACAACGGGGCTTTCTCACCCTCTGTTCCTGCCCAAGGAAGGATTTCCCCCCACATAGCTCCGCTCTCCCTCCTGCCCCCCTCCTCACAGTACATGAAGTGAATGAAATACCCAAAGTCTATGGTACCTAAAGGGTTAAAAAACATGATATTGTGCAAGGTCAGTAAGGGTCATTCTTGTGGCTTGGACAGTCAACTTTAAAGCATGTAAAAGGTGCAGCTCAGGTGAGTACTGGCTGGTCTCAAGCAGATTCACAAATACAGTCCACCCTGTGGCTGCAGGCTCACCACTCGTGGCTCTGCAGACACTCCCGGATGTCCTGGAGCCCTGGGAGGGTGGGGAGGGGTCCCAAAACGCTGGTGGAACCAGCCAGCAGGCCAAGGCTGTGCTCTCCTGGCCGGGGGCTCCTGCCTGTGCCTGCCTCCCTGCCCGGGGAAGGGCTGGTTGCAGAGCTGAGCTCACAGCCCTGCTGGGGTTGGTGGCACTGGGCTCCTGCCACGGCTCCTGGCGCTGTCCCCAGCGTCCCCAGGGTCACACAGGTTGGGCTGGATTGTGAAGGAAACAGTGCCATGAGCTCCCAGAGGCGTGTCCAGCGTGGCCAGCCAGCACCCCTGGCTGTTCTCCTCCGCTGCTGCAGTCCAGGGGTGACGGGGAGGGGGCCGGGCAGGACCTGGGCCTTCTCCCCCATCACCCACCCCCCCCACCCTGCCTTTTTGACCAGAGAAAGTGCAAAACCATCCCAAAAGGAGGCCTCACCCCAGGGCCTCTCAGTAGGTCCCTGTGCTGGAGCGTAGAGGGTGAGTGAGCGAGCGTGGCAGCGCAGACAGTGACCCCAGTGCCAGCTGGAGCTGAGCTCTGCTTCCTGGGGCTTTCAGAATGAGGTGCAGGATGAAGGGTAGGTCAGGTCAGACCCTCTCTGCAGTGGGTTTCTCAGCTGTGGTGGCTTTGGCTGGAACTGAGCAGGAAAGGTGGATTTTGATAAGATAAAAAAGATAAAAAGAAGGGAATGACACTGGCAGCAATGGGAGAGGCTGAGTCTGTCCCTCCATACCTTGAAACCATCCTTGAGCTGCTTCTGGGACATGGGATGAGCAATGCACCTCTGTCCTGGAGAGCTGGTGCAGCAATCACAGCAGATGGAGAGAGCCAGAGGGAAGGAGATCTGTCACTGGGAATGTGCTGTCCTGCTCTTTGTGCTGACAGTTTAGCAAAAGAGAACAGATTGGGGTCCAAAATTGCCATTTCTGCAATAGCTGGGGGTCTGCTGGTGGGGGAGGACTCGAGGGCACTCATCATGAGCAGAGTGGCATTTTAAAAGCCAGTCATGTGCAGAAACCCACCAGGAGCTTGGTCTGGCCTCGTAGCTCAGTTCCTCTTGTTCTCTTGTAAGAAAGTCTTATAAGTTAGCAGTTGAAGCGTGGAAGGTAGGTAAACAGACTGGGAATGTTCTGGAAGGAGTCACTTTTTATATCAGTATTATTTTATTATTATGATTTCCTTTCTGGTTTTTGGTATTTTTGTTTTGTTTTGTTTTGTTTCGAATTATTGGCTTGATTTATGTTTTATTTTCCAGTTTGTTCTTTTTGGTTTGGTTCATTTGACATCTTCTGTGTTGTTTTGCGTGGCCAGCCATGGCCAGGGCTTATCAGCCTCCTCACTGGGAGTGCTGGAGAGAAGGGGGTCATTCTGCCAGATTAAAGACAGCAATAGTGCATAAAAATAGAAGGAAAACACCCAAAATGTCCTACTGGGCAGGGTGCTCAGACAGCAGTGGGGGGATTATCTCTGCCCTTTCTGAAAAGCCACTTCCCTCTGTCTCCTGGAGGCTCCTGGAAAGTGTGTGGCTCTCACTCCACTGCCAACTGGGCTAAGTGTGACTGGATTTAGCAGAGTCCTCAAGGCAAACTGGGCCTGAACATCTGGGTTTGACTCAAGGATGGGAGTAAGAGGTTTGAAAACAATCATTCCTCACTAAAAGAGCTTTCTGTTGATTAAAAAGCATCAGAGGAATGAGAAGCAGTGACCAGCACTGATCTACTGCTTCTTGCAGGTGATACTTGGGGGGCATGTGAGTTCACTCCCATTTCCTGCCCTGTCTGCAGAGAGTTAAAAGCTCTTTATTGCAGCTGGGTGATATTGGATTTATCGATTTGCCTTGAGAATGTCTCACACTCTGCTTCCTTGGGCTGATCAGTTGTCCTTAGTGACTGGCAGAAGTGTGCTGCAGTCCCTGGAGGTGTTCAGGGCCAGGAAGGAGCACCCTGGATGGTGGAACCTGTTCCTGCCCAGGGCAGGGGATGGAATGAGAGGAGCTTTAAGGGAGAGCTGTGGGTTCCACCTTCCCCACCTCCTGGTCACCCTTGGACAGGCGTCTGCTGCCACCCTGAGAAGGTGCCTGGGTAGGGCCACAGCTCCCCAGATTTTGTCCCAGGATGTTCAGAAACACCCAGGTGTAGTTCAGGCAGAGAGTGCAGTGGGAATTAGACCTGCTGCTGTTTTGGAAGATCCCCTGGATACCCGAATGCTTCACCAAACCCACTGCCTCCCTCCTTCTGCAAGTGCTTTCTGGAAACCCTCTTCTTTAAACACCACTGCTTGGCTGTGTCCTGGGCATTCCCACTGCGGGATTTGGCCTCCTCCAGTCTGGGGACAACTAATCACTTCCATCTGGAGGTACAGACTCTTAAATTTAAGCCTCCTGGCAAAAGATTTGCTTTTCTTACTTAATTTTCACAGATTCCTTCAAAGAAATTCAAGATCCCAGAGACTGAGGTTGGAAAGAAGTGCTTTCCCAGCCAGAGCAGGATTTGCCAGGCTGCTGTAAAACAGGGAGCCAAAGGAAAGGGCTTTTATAGGGTGCAGCTGGGTGCTTAGCTGGTGCCAGCTTAGTGGAAGCAGCAGGACCCCTCTTGGCTGGCCCGCTTGCTGTTTAGTCCTTTGCTTTACACCATTTCAGTTTTGATGCCCCATTTAGTTTCTGTTGGCTTTTTTTTTTTTTAAAAAAAAACCTCTTCATTTCAAAAAAAAAAAAAAAAAAGACANAAAAAAAAAAAAAAAAAAGACAACAACAAAAAGCTCTCTTCTCTTTTAATTTTATCTTCCTAAACCAAACTTTTGTACGTTTTATTTTAGATTTTTTTGTTATCATTTTCCTTTTTTTTTTTCTTTTATCTTTCCCATCTTTTGTTTTTTGTTTCCCCCCCCCCTCCTCCCCTTTCTCCCTTCTTTCCCTTTCCTCCTCCTGAATTTTCCCCCCTCATAGAACCGTCTGCCCCCCCTCAAGATGTAAAATGTGTCAGCACCCGCTCCACCGCCATTCTGGTAAGTTGGCGGCCGCCTCCGGCCGAGAGCCAGAACGGCGTCCTGGCCGGCTACAGCGTCCACTATCGAGCGCTGGACTCGGAGGACACGGAGCTAAAGGAGGTGAATGATATCCCCCCAACCACCAGTCAGATCCTGCTGGAGTCCCTGGAGAAGTGGACCGAGTACCGCGTCACCGTGGTGGCTCACACGGAGGTGGGGCCGGGCCCGGAGAGCTCGCCGGTCATCGTGCGCACGGATGAAGATGGTAAGTGAGATTTTTTTGGGTTTTTCTGGGGGGTTCCTGACCCTGGAGGGGGTTGTTGTTGTGTTGGGAGGGCACAGTCAGGCTCTTTCTGTAGCTCTTGAGTGGTGCCAGGCCAGAGCTGGAGTGGGATCCAAGCTCTGAGTTGTGTGGTGCCATCACCCCGTGCCCTCTGAGCTCTGGGGTCTGTAGGGTTCTCCTGCCCTGGATTTATGGGGGCTTTCTTAATATCTCTGAGTCTTGACTGCACCACTCCCCCTGAAAAGATGCTCTCATTGAACCAGGAGCAGCCAAGGCGCCAAAACCTTTGTTCTGAGGAAACCTTTGCTGCCAGAACTTGGTTTCCTGGAGTCAGTGTATATCCTGAGTTGGAAGGGACCCACAAGGATCAGCCAAGTCCAGCTCCTGGTCCTGCATGGGACAGCCCAAAGAATCCCACCCTGTGCCTGAGAGCACATGTTTTAAAACATTAAAGAGTTCTTCCCACACATTCCTTGTTACTGCATTCCTTGTTACTACCTCCTCCTTAAGTCAGAGCTTTTGTCAGTCATAGAAAGGAGGAATCTGTTAAAATTTCAAAAATCTTGAGTGACAACAGTTCAGTTGCCCCGCTGAGAGACTTGAATTTTCCTACAGTATTTCTACAGTAAAATAAAACCAGGGAAAAGCATGAATGGGTGCATGAAGGGAGAGGAGCACCCTCACCATGAGGGTAGGACCTCCAATAATATAGGTCATGTAAGTAACATATGGAAATCCCAAATTTTTCAGGTGTTCTTCATCTATTCCAAATAAAAAGAATTTTTAAACAGCATCAGGTTTGTCCCCAGTGTTGGTCCTGTTTCCCTGAGCCTCTGCCCACATCCAAATGTAACACAGAGTACCCTGCTCAGAAAGTGTGATTTCCTGGTAGATGAAGCTGTCATGCCCTGTGTGATTAGTAGTAGTAGTAGTATTTCCAAAGATTCAGCCCAAATTCCATCCCAGACATCTCTTGTTTTCTGTCCTGAGACTCCACAGTGGTTGTAGCCACCAACCCCCTGTCCTGCCAGAGAGATAGGGAACTCCAAGGACAATCCCTCTCCTGATCCTGTCCCCCCTGACCTCCCACAGGCAGGACCAGGGCTTTTCTGCTCACTGGAAATTGGCTTTACCCTCAGGAGGAGGTCTGGAGCTGTTATGGTTCCTTCCAATGGTTCCTTTTCCTGAGCAAACTGGGCACAAAGGAGCCTGTGGAAGGCTGGCTGGATGATGAGATTGTTGAGAGAGAAATGAACTAGAAACAAGTTTGAAAGGATGGCCTTGCAAATAAGACTAAATACAAATACAAATAAGATTAAATATTAGAGAAATAAAACTATGAAGGATACATTGTAGTAGGACCCACAAGGAGTAATTTTAGATGATTAAAGCATTTATAGCATAGTGTAGCTAAAGCTGATAGGCCAAGAAGCGCTTATAATGTCTTGTAATTAGGAAATAGTTAACTTCTGATTGTGATGGCGTGAATTATAACATCTGTATTGTCCCACCCTTCACATGAGACTGAAAATAAAATAAAAATTTTTTAAATGCCTCTCAGTTGCCCTATCTCTGAGTCAGAAGAGGGTTAAATCTGACATGGTCCCAACCCAGGTCCCACAGAGCTTCATCCCTGCTCACTGGTAAGCCAGTGATGGGATACTGGGGTGACAGGTGACGTGATACTCAGGTGCTCAGGTGTCCCCCTCCTCCCAGAGCTCAGATCCAGCGTGTGCACACCCCAGAGGAGCAGGGACAGGCTCCAACCAGAACCCTGTCACTGTTGCACACAGAATGATGAGACAAGACTCCGAGTTTTCTCAGAGAATCAGAAGGCTTTTTTAATAAACAATCCATTCCTTTTTATAGAGGCTTTTGCTAACAGCTACTTGATAGGTTAAATGACATGGCACCTCTCTACCACCATTGGATGAGATAGATAGAGCATATTTTGAAAACACACACGAGGAGATAATAAACTAAAGTGAAAAACATCACCTGTTATTTTGAGAACAAAAGATGCTTCCAACACCTCTATCAGTCTCTTCCTGAGAACATGAAATGCCTACAAGGCTGTTCTCTTTAGAGAAAAAATGTTTTCCCTTGGGAAAGCTCAGGCTGGTGCAGGATTTCCTCTAAGATCCACCAAATGTCAGCCCCACAGACCCCCAAGTGACTGGAGCCCCCTTGCTTGCCTCCCCGCAGTGCCCAGCGCTCCACCACGGAAGGTGGAGGTGGAGGTGCTCAACTCCTCGGCCATCCAGGTGTTCTGGCGCTCGCCGGTGCCGAGCCGCCAGCACGGCCAGATCCGCGGCTACCAGGTGCACTACGTGCGCATGGAGAACGGCGAGGCCAGGGGGCTGCCCCACATCAAGGACATCATGCTGGCCGACGCCCAGGTAAGGCCTCACCTGTCCCAGCCCCCGAGGAGGTGAGGGGTGGGTGCTCCCCGCCTCGTGCCGGGCGGTGTAACTCTGCCGAGGTCCGTGGGGAGCTGTGATGAGGTGTGGGTGTCTCTCTGCAGTTCTTTTGTGCTCCCAGATAATATTACTGTGGAAGAGTATGAGCTGCTGTCCCAGCACTGAGATTAATATCCATCCATCCGTTCATCCTCGCTGTGTCTGGGAAGTCTTTTAATTCAGGCCAAGGCCACAGTGGAATCTACTAATTTTTCTCCCACTCTACTTCTTCCCTCATGCTTGCCTGGTAACTTCTGACCTTGTGTGGCTGCTTGCTCAGGGACTCCTTCCTCATGCTGTGTCTCTGTCTTTCCCTTCTTTCCCCTCTTGTATTCTCATGTGCCAAACCTCTCTTGTTCTCTGCCCAGTGGGAAACAGATGACACTGCTGAATACGTAAGTAAAAACATAAAAATCCTCCCATGCTGGTTCTGCCTCTTCCCTTCTCCCACTTCCTGTTGTGGTGTGATATTTTCCTTTTCCTTTTTTTTTTTTTTTTTTTTTTTTTTTTTTTTGCAGTGCCAGTGTGCCTGTTTTAGAGCCTGTTTTTGGTGTTCCCATGCATTGTCCCCTCCCTGTCACTGCTCTGTGCCCCTCTGTGATCGTGTCGTTCGTCAGCACGCAGCAATCCCACAGGGTTTTCCCTTTGGCTCTGAAGGAAAGATGGGTCTGCTGCTCCTCCATGGGGAAGCAGATGGTATATTGAATTTGGGACTGCTTTGAACATATGAGAGTCCTAAAATAGTTTGGATTGGAAGGGACCTTAAAGGCCATCCTGTCCCACTCCCAGCCGGGGGCAGGGACACCTTCCACCAGACCAGGGAGCTCAGATGGGCTGCTTTGTAACACCTCTGTGTCTGGAAAAGATAGCCTGGGAAGCACTGCAAGTACAAAATCCATGAGTCCTGAGCTATCACAGCATGAACAAATGCTTTGTACTCTCAAAGGACCAAGATTCTTAGAAACTCATTGATGCAAAGCACTGAATCATTATTGGTGCTTTTACTTTTGAAGTACCTTAAAATCGGCTTGGCTGTTTGGCATTTGCTATTTCTGCTAAAATGATAAATGTTTTCCAAAATCCTACAGCTACCAAGAAGTAGGAGAAAGCATTTTCTCCTTGGAATGACAGGGTCCTAAGATAACACACAACTAAACTGGTGGTGTTTGTGTCTGCTGGGGATTGCCAAGTGCCCTGCACAAGTGAGGGGCCTCCCTTTGAGGGATGGAGAGTGAGTCTCAGGGAGGCAAAGCCCCTTGCCTAAAATCTTAATAAAACTCAGTGGCAGGTGTGAAAGCAGAACAGGTTTCTTGGCTTTCAGAAGCCAGACCTGTCCCTGCAGCTGACAGCCTCCAAAGTCACTGATCAAAATCCCACTGATCAAAATCCCACTGTTCCAAAGTTCTGCTGTTCCACTCCCAGCTCACCATCGGGGAAATAGCTGTTTTCAGGACTAACAAATTCTTCCCAAGTGCTGCCCTGAGATTTAATACTGAAAGCACAAAGGGGTGAGGAGAGGGGAAAGCCATAAAACATGCACAACATTCCCATCTCCCTCCTTTCTGGGGCCTTGGGGAAAACCCTGCTGCATGTGCTGTCATCCTGTTTGATTTAGCACGGGTGTTCCTTTTCCAACACAGCCCTTTGAAAGGCTGGATCCCTCCTGGGGAAGGGCTGTTCTTGAGGCCAGTGTTCCAACAAAAGCTCCTGGGAGCCAGGTGTGGGGAGGCTGATAGAGGATGGGGAAGGAGGGGGTGGGATTTAGCAGAGAGCTTTAGCGTGAGCGGAATGTGTCGTCTTGCACTTTGCATTCAAGCAATCCCTTTAATATTATGAAAGCATTAAAAATATCTCTGAGGAGAGAAGAGAGGGGTAATGGTGAAAAAAAATGTAATCTCCCTGAAACCTCTGAGCCTCCTCTGAGGCTGCACGGTGGAGAGGGAAGCTTTGAAGGGAGCGACAGCATTTGGATGCTGAAGTGGTTTGTGTGAAGACAGGGAGTGTGTGAGAGGCAGATCTGGAGGAGGATGCCTTGCACAGGGCCCTGCAGAGCCAGGCTGTGTTTGCAGAGCTGTGAGTGCCTCGCCAGGGGAACGGGGCTCTCCCCCTCTGCCACTTCCCACAGAAGCCCCAGAGTGTCTCGTGCCCTTGGATTCGGTGTTCCTGCATGCTGGGAAGGGGCTGAGACTCCTGCAAGGAGGAGAGAGCTGCTCTTGGGTGTGGGCCTGAACACTGACACGATTTCCCTTTGGCATCTGGCAAACAGGAAATGATCATTGCTGGGCTCCAGCCGGAGACTGCCTATTCCATCACCGTGGCCGCCTACACCATGAAGGGAGATGGTGCTCGCAGCAAACCCAAAGTGGTCACCACCAAGGGTGCAGGTGAGAGCCTTTTCCTCAGCCCGTGGGATTCACCCATTTCCTAAAGCCAAGGAGCTTCTCCAGACTCACCTTCTTTCATCCCACTCCCTTCTTGAAGGACAGACTTGCAGCCAGAGCCAGGCTGCCCCAAAGGCAAAATTAGATTTAGTAAGGCAGAAACCCCTTCGTTCCTCACATGCAGCCCTCACCAAATGTCACAATTTTCTGTCCAGTGCTTCAGAAAACCCAGGCACACCCAGAAACACAACAGAGGATGGATTTGTCCCTTGTAACCTGTTGGGCTGTAAATTCCAGTGCATCAGAAGGAAGGTGACTCTTCCTGGTCTGACTGGAGAGACTGCAGCTCTGCAGGTGGCCCACGCAGGTACACTGGGGACAGGAGAGCTCTGCTGTCAGGGTGGTGACCTGAAGAGCAGCAGGCAGCCAGTGGTGCTTGTCCTGCCCACTCCTCTCTTCTGGTACCCTGTCTGGATGGTACATCCCCTGTGTTCAGGACTGCTGGAGGGAGAAAACTCTGACAGTATTGACCTTTCCTGGCTCCCATTTCTGGGAGCTGGGCTCTGCCTGCACATACCAGCCAAAGCCTTTTCCTTCACTCACCTCTTCTCCTTCCCCTCCAGTTCCGCCCATGTTTCTGCTCACTAACTCCCTGCTTCTCTGCTTTCCGTCTTCCCCAGGCTCTCCACCCTTTCTGTTCGCTCTCCTGGAGCCTTTCTCTCTGCCTGGCTCCCTTGTCACTCTCCCTTGTCACCCTCCCTCATCTCTTCCCATTAGGATTTGCAGTGCAGGTGATCAGTCACACAGGGATGTTTTCTCCAGCACAGCAGCTATTACCCAAAACTCAATTTCCCCCAACTTGAAATAGCTATATAAAAAAAAAAATCTTTCAAATGGCTCTGTAACATTCTTACCTTCTTTGCAGTGTTGAGTCAATACACCTTCTGAAAGGAGAGATTTCTTTCTTTATCATTCAGGGCTGGGGGCTGAATTTAAATACAGTAATACATCTAATTTTCTCCTTTACTGTCCAAACCAATTGCAAAATAAAACACTTCCCCCTCTCTGCACTTTCTTCTCACCTTTATTCCAAACAATATTTGTTGTGCAGATGTAATACTTTCAAGCTCAGCTGATTACAGTAACATTTGTGATAAAAACTGAGACATAAAGGTAATGGCACTCTTTTTCTCTATAATGTGTTCCTTAGGCATTCCCAAGGGAGGAGGCTGGCTCTCCCAGCACCGTCCCTGCCGTTCTTTGGCAGTTTGGAAGGAATGCAGCATTTGTTTCAGAGACAGCCCCTCATCCCCACTGAGGTGTCAGTGGAGGCAGCAGGCAGAGGTTCCCCAGTGTGACCCTTTCAGGATCCCTGGCACAGCAGATCCTGCTCTGCTCCCTCAGCCACACTCCAGCATGCCAGCCCTCACCCCTTGCTCAGGCTCGTGCTGTGGGAGTGGGCTGGGACATCTCCCAACTCCATTTTCTCTCCTCCTGTCCAAGCAGGAGAAATACCAAGGCGGAGAGAAGGAAATTAGCTCTCTAATAGTGGAGCTGAGTGTCAATGACGCGTGAGCTGCTGGAATTAATGCTCTGCTTTCTCTGGCTTCGGGGAGCTCTGGGCCTGCACGTGTCATTTAACTGTGGCTGTGGGCTTGCTTAGCAGTCAGGCAGTGCCAGGGCTCATTAGGCAGAGACATGGCACTGCCGAGCTCCCCAGAACCCCAGATGTGGGGGAGCTCACTGACAGGTGAGGAGGAGCTCACTGAAAATGCACCAGCCCTGTGAGTTCCCTTCCTCCAGAGGAGAGGAGCAGCACAGGGTGAGCAGCAGCTCTCCCTGCCCTCAGCCTCACACACATTTTGGGCTCTGGTTCCTCTGCCTGTGCTTCCTTCTGTACCCAAGTGGGCAACGAGCTGCCTGCCAGCCGTGTGAGCTGGCCCTGTGCCTGCTGCTCAGGACCTGGGGCTGCCCAGGCTTCCTTCCATCCTTCATTGCTTCATCCTCAGCTGCTCTGGACTTCCCAGCCTGGGCCAATCTGTTCCAGTCTCTTTCTGCATGAGTTGGGCTGTGTAATGGAGAGAGGGAGGGAGGTTGGGACTTTGGGGACTCCAGGTTTGATTTTCCCTGCCCTGGGAAGCAACTGGGACAGGAGGCTGGGAGTCAGGACTCCTGAGTCTGTTCTTCCCAGCAGTGGGAGGGTGAGTGGTCCAGGGACAGGGGAGGAGCTGTGCATATCTTTCCATCCTGAACAAAGGGAAGAAAATAAATGTAGGAGTGTGTCAGCACCTCACAACTGACATGTTGGCAGTGCTCCTCATTTCCCAAACTGTTTAGGGCCCATCCACCTGTACAGGGTGGCAGCAGTTTGGGTTCCATGGAGCTGAGCTGTAACATTGCTGCTAACTTGAAGAACCTGTTACTACAGCTGAAGAGTCTCTGCAGCTCCTTGTGGGGCTGACTTTTAGTGAATCTCAGAGAGACCCAGCACCAAGCCTAAATTTTCCCAAAGAAAAACATTTTACCTTTAAAGAGAGCAGCCTTGCAGGCATTTCATATTCTCAGGAAAAGATTGATAGAAGTTTTGTAAGCATCTCTTGTTCTCAAAATAACAAGTGCTGTTTTTCACTTTAGTTTGTTATTTTCTTGTGTGTGTTTTCAAAATATGCTCTATCTCATCCGATAGTGGTAGAGAGGCGTTGTGTCATTTAACCAATCAAGTAACTATTAGTGAAAGCCTCTATAAAAAAAGAATAAATTGTTAAAAATAAAACCTTCTAATTTTCTAGAATTCAGAGTCTCTTCTCCTCATTCTATACACCACAACAACAGCTCCTCTCCCCTGCTCCAGCCTTGACTGAAGGTGTCTCTGTTCTCTCCTAGTCCCAGGAAAGCCCATCCTGTCTGTGCACCAGACAGAGGAGAACACTCTCCTGGTGAAATGGGAGCCCCCTCTGGGCGCAGAGGGCCAGGTGTTGGGCTACCGGCTCCAGTTTGGCCGCAAGGACGTGGACCCTCTGGCCACCTTGGAATTCTCAGCCCTGGAGGATAAGTACATCGCTCCCAGCATCCACAAGGGCGCCACGTACGTGTTCAAGCTGGCCGTGAAAAGCCGGGCTGGCTTTGGGGAGGAAGCTGTGCAGGAACTCACCACCCCTGAAGACATCCCCAAGGGTTACCCCCAGATCCTGGAGGCCAGCAACGTCACGTCCATGTCGGTTCAGTTTGGCTGGCTGCCCCCCGTGCTGGCCGAGAGGAACGGAGCCATCGTCAAATACACCGTGGCCTACCGGGAAGCCGGTTCTCCCGGGAACCTGCTGGAAAAAGAGCTGCCCCCCTCCCCAGAGAACTCGTACACCCTCAACGGCCTCAAACCCAACACCGCCTATGATGTTAAAATCCGTGCTCACACCAGTAAAGGCCCCGGGCCCTACAGCCCGACCGTCCAGTATCGGACGTTCCAGCTGGACCAAGGTAGGACTCACCGGTTTCTCCTCCCTCTCTCCCCTTCTATCCGGGGCTGGTGCCGGGAGGCAAGAGAGCTGGAGAGGTCAGGCCAGGCTCAGCCAGGCTCGTGAGTAAATGCAAAGCACTCTGGTGTCACACTCAGTCCCTCCGCTCCTCTCTCTGCCTTGTGCCAGGTAAGTCCCTTTTACCACTTTCTTCTAAGTTAAGTCCGGACACCTTCTGTCACTGGCACCTGAAGGGGGGGGCCAGTCGCTGTACAGGTGGGAAGAGCATTTTCTTCAGCTTTTGCAAACAGCCAAAAGAAAAGAGCAAAAATTTTTTAAAAAGCAAACCCTCAAGCCGTGACCTGGGATGGGTTTTTCTTCACCTGAGCATGCTCAGCCAGGCAGCACCTCGTTCCTGCAGCAGCCACCCAGGCCCAGAGTGTGGGGGCAAAGCCACGCGCCCTCCTGGGGTTAGGCATGGGGACAGGGAGCACTGGGAGATGAACCTTGGCAAAACTCAAGCACAGTGGAGGAGGAAGCAATCCCTTCCGTTCCTGCAGCCGCAGCCAGACCCAGCCTGGCAGGCCCCTCTTCCAGCACTTGACATTCTCTTCCTTCTCTTTCCTGCTCTTCCTTCCCTCTGCTGCCTTTTCTTCTCCTTTCTCCCCTTCCTCCTCACTTTTTTCTCTGCAGTTTTACCCAAAAACTTCAAGGTGAAGATGGTGACAAAGACATCTGTCCTTCTGAGCTGGGAGTTCCCTGAGAATTACAACTCTCCTACCCCATACAAGGCAAGTGGAGTGCAGGAGTTCTTTCCTGTGTGTGCCTCAGCTCTGCAGGGCTGGCTGCTCCATGTTCCCTGCAAACCAAAGGGATGGGGAGGAAGGAGCTGGAGCAGAACCAGCCTTGCTCAGGGAACAACCTCCTCCCCTCCCACAGATCCAGTACAACGGGCTGCACGTCGACGTGGACGGAAGAACCACCAAGAAACTCATCACCCACCTGAGGCCCCGCACCTTCTACAACTTCGTGCTGATGAACCAGGGCAACAGCATGGGGGGGCTGCAGCAGAACGTGGCAGCCTGGACTGCTGCTGACATGTTGTCCAAGAAGCCAGAGGTGACCCACAAGCCTGATGCTGATGGCAACGTGGTGGTGATTCTCCCCGACGTGAAGAGCTCTGTGCCTGTGCAGTAGGTTCCTGTTTAACTGCAGGGGTGGGGTGCTCAATTCGTGTTTTTGGGGTCAGCCCTGATGGCTGAAGACCGCCACAAACCCACAGGGGCAGTACCAGGAGGGTGATCCCTGCATTTCCAGCCTTCCTGACTGTTGCCTTTTGAAGGCACTTCCACAGCTAACTTTGGAAAAGCCAAAGAAGTGTGAAGGGAGTACCCAAGGAGACATGGGGCTGCCACTGAATCCAGCTCATTCCAGGAACAACAACTGTGCTGAATGCAAAATAAGGGGCTTGAGCCCGTGGGGCAGTTTGGGCATATCAGTGTGTACACTTCCTTCTTCAGTGGCTAATTCCTTCTGTTTCTTCTTTTCATTCCCAACATTTAGAGCTTTCTACATTGTGGTGGTGCCTCTGAGGAAGTCCCGGGGAGGACAGTTCCTCAACCCCCTGGGCAGCCCTGAGGAGATGGACCTGGAGGAGGTGAGTGTGGGTGAAACTGGGCTCAGCTCAGGGGGAGAGAGAACAGCTGGAACGGGATGGGGCCCTGAGGGCTGGGAGGGGGATTTGGGCTACCTGTGCCCCTCATTCAGGGCAGCCAAGGGAGTCTGGGAGGGCTGGTTTGGCTTGCCTTGCTGCTCCTTTCCAGGGTCTCAGGTGTTCCACTGCTTCCTGCAGCTCGTCCAGGACATCGCCAGGCTGCGGCGCCGGAGCCTGCGGCACTCCCGGCAGCTGGACTTCCCCAAGCCCTACATCGCTGCCCGCTTCCGCTCCCTGCCCTCCCACTTCATCCTGGGGGACATGAAACACTACGACAACTTTGAGAACAGAGCCCTGGAGCCGGGGCAGAAATATGTGCTCTTCATCCTGGCCGTGCTGCAGGAGCCTGAGGCTGTAAGTGCTGCTGCTTCCCCCGGCCCTCTCCGATCCCTGGGGATGGACCAGGGAGCTGCCACAGCCCTGCTGCCCTCCTGGCATCCTTGAGGGGTTTTTCTTTCCAGCTGTGGAGCTTTTGGATGTGGCTCCTGTGCTTGGTGAGCTTCTTGTGCTTGTGCCTGCATTCGTCTCTTCCAAGCACCAAGGACACGAGGAGCTGTGGTTTTCCCAGTCTTTGTGGACAGACCTTGTACACTTGTGGCTCCAGCCTGGAGTCCAGAATGGGGAGGAACACTGAACTATCCCCTCAGGACTGCAAAGAGTTCAGAGAGCCCTGGGTCAAACCCCTTTTTGAGCAATAATTTCCTTTAAAGGCTGTTCTTTAACTCCTCAGAGCAATGACCCCAGACATCCTGCTCCAAGAGCGTGTCACACTCTGGGCATTGCTGAGTTCCTCTCCAAGCACCAAGGGGAGCATTTTTTTATGGAAAACTACAAGTCCTCTCTACCAATTCAGCATCTCTGCTGTTTTCACTGGGGCTGTACTTGGCTTTATGAAAACAACTATTTTAATATTTACCTGCCTCCTCCCTCACACACAATAGGAAACAGCCTAATACTTTGTTGTTTTTAAATCCCCCTATGGAATTGTAGCAGGGAGCTATTGGAAATTAAAGGTTTTCAGAGGTTTTTTCCCCAAATAAATATTTAGTTGTGTATTTGATATTAAAGGATTAGGCTGACACGCTCCTGAATGGGTTTCTCAATCGGATTACTGCAGCTTGAGGTAATTTCTGCTTTAGAACAAGGTGCTGCAGACTCACTCCCAGTGCCCTGGATCCACAGCAGCTCCTGAGTGTGGAGCAGCATTCCAGCCTGCTCAGAGCTGATGGAGTTCAAGGACCCAGAGCTCCTGTTCTTGTCCTGTCCCTGGCTGCTCTCCTACAGCAGGCCATGCCAGTTCTCTGTGCTGTTCAGTTTCTGGAGCTCCTGTGTAGGATGGGAATTCATCCTTAGTCAGGACTCTGAAGGGTTTGAATGTGCCTCTGATCCTCCTCAAGAGCCCAGCTCGGTGCAGAGGCAGCAGAGGACACACACAGTGTTTTACTCCTTTGTATTTATTTGTCAGGGTTAGTTTTTTTCAGTCACCAGACCAAGCATTAATTCTTGTTTTAATCCCTTCCCTCTTGCTCTGTAATCCCATCTGACTGTCAAAATCCAGATGGTTACAAGAGAGCTTGGGAAAGTGTTTGTGTGTTTGTGGCAGTGGTGAGGGCTCAGGGCTGTGGTGGAACAGAAGCAGCTGGATCTCTAAAAGCATGAGAAGGACAGGCTACAGCTTCACATGAGCGTGATCTTTCTGTGCTCTGTCTCACTGCAGCAGAGGAAGTGGAAGATGCCCCTCATGTGGATGCTCAGGAACAGGGCATTTTCTCTAGGCTATTTTCCCTGTCACCATTTGGGTTGTGCTGCAGAGAGCTCACATCCTCTCCAGCAGTTCCTCCTGTGGAATATCCTGTGCTTGCCCACTCCTCAGTCCCCATCCCATCTCTGAGCTGTGTTCCACCCTCTTCCCTGTCTTCCAGACCTATGCTGCCAGTCCCTTCTCTGACCCCATCCAGCTGGACAACCCTGACCCCCAGCCCATCATTGATGGTGAGGAGGGGCTCATCTGGGTCATCGGGCCCGTCCTGGCCGTGGTCTTCATCATCTGCATCGTCATCGCCATCCTGCTCTACAAAAAGTAAGAGCTGCCCCCTGCCCACTCCTGAGATGGTCCTGAATGTCCCCAGGGCCCTAAAGGGAATTTCTGTCCTGCTCAGCTGAGGGGAATTCCTTCCTTGGGCACTGCAGGGAGGAGCCCTGAGGCACAAATGCTGGAATGGGAGAGTCTGCCCAGCCCAGGAGGGATTAGCAGGGGGGTGCAGGGATTTGCTGCCCCCCGTGGCACTGCCAGGAAAGCTGTGCTTGCCCCACAGACACTCCCTTGGGCCCTGTGTGCAGTGAGAGTGTCAGGACTCAGCCTTGCTGCTCGCAGCCTCAGCCCCTTTCCGTGCTCCCTGTGGGCACTGGGGGGGATGCAGGGGAGGCACCCCTGAGCTGTGGGGCAGCAGAGACCTCCACTGCTCTCAGACTGGTTTTCTGCTGGGAGACAGAGACAGGAGCAAGGTGTGAGTCTTCAGGGGAGAGAAGGGAACATGTCTCCCTTTCCCTTGGCTTTCTGAGCAGCTCGTGGTGTGTGGATGAGAACTGGGGGTGCCCTGAGCACACACAGGGCAAGGCAAGGGGACTGGAGGGGAAGCAGGGGCTGAGCAAAGTAAATAAAGGTGGCAATGGCCAGCAGAGGTGTCCTTAGCTGGGACAGCTCGTTCTCAGGGTGGGGGGAGCTCTCCTAGCCCTGCTCCCTCTTTGACCTGCACAGATGTGTTCCCTTATGCACAGGAGTGTGGCCTCTGCACCCCAGCATGGGAGGCTGCTCTGGGGCAGGAGCTCAGGGGTCCTGGTTGGTGTCCCTCTGCCTGGGTGATCTTTGCTGGTCCCACCTCTGCTGTCAGGGTTAGAGCTGAGCAAATGCTTCCCCTTCCCTCTGCAAGTCCTTTCTAACCCAAATATTTGTCTTGTCTTCTCTCCACTTACTGCTTTCCTGGACAGCAAACCAGACAGGTAAGAGCACCAGATTTGCTATTTATTCAGATTCTTGCTTGCTGTGTGTTAAGCAGTGTTTGCTGTGTGGTGTTGGGGCTTTGTTGGTGCAGTTCCCACCTCTAGATCTGTCCTCACAGAAACCCCATGTCAGAGTAGCTGGGACCATGTTTGAATTGGGCAGAAAAAGCAAAGCAAGCCCAGTTTTCTCCTGTTTGTCCATTCCTCCATAAAACAGCCCTTTCTCAGGTTGACAGTAAATGGCTCATGAAGTGCTGGGTTAATGGGGCAGAGAAGCTCTCATTTGTGTGGCAGTCAGAGGTGAGAGTGGGTTTCTGCATGTCTGGCTGCTCCACACGGGCTGTCCCTGAGCCCTGGCACTCTGCAAGCAGGATTCTCACCAGCTCAGCTGTCCTTGTCCCATGGCAGAAGCTGCTCTTGCCCCTCAGCCAAGGGCTTCTGACAGAGCCTGTTTATGACTGCAGAAATGAGACTTTTTCCCAACCATTTCCAAGACTGGAATAGCTTTCACTGGAAGTAACTGATGGGTTCAGTCCATGAACTGTTAACAACAGTTACACAGCAAAAATAAACTGCTCCCAAACTGCAAAGTGGTGTCATTCCAAAATGCTGCCCCATGCAGTGCTGGCAGGGCTCAGACCACTTCTTCTGGCTATTAATGACATCAAGAGACAGCTAAAAATGTCCTGAATAACCTCCTCTCTGCCTAAGTGATTGCCATTGCTGCTGCAGGCAAATTACTGGAGGCTTCTGTGCACCCTGAGCAGGAGAGGTGGGGAGCTCCACAGCCCCTCTCTGGAAGGGCTGGGACCACCTTTCCAGCTCTCTGGAGAAGTTCAGCTCCCAGCAGCTCATCACTGTTTCTTTGCAAGAAGTTATCACATCTTTAGGTCAGCACTGGGCTTTGCTTCTAAATTCTCTTCAAGGAGAATGAGCCAGGTCAGCAAAGACTTTTTCAGCTGCCTAAGCTAACCTAACCCATTTGGAGGAAAATATATTAGGAAGCACTTCCATGTGCAGCTCAGCTGGAGGGTTAGAGCGGCTCTGGTGCCTGGCAAGGAGAGGTGGATCTCAGCAGGCACAGCTGTGCTGGGAGAGGATGTGTCTACACTGTTGAACCCAGACTTTCAGGGTTCTGCAGTTCAAAAAAGATTGAAAACTGCTGCTCTGACTTCTCTGTCTGCGGCAGGGCAGCTCTGAGAGCTCCTGAACAAGCCAACAGCAATATCAGAGCTTGACACCCAAGGTCACAGCCAGGAGATTCTGTACTTTTCCAAACGATTCTGCTGGCTCTGGTTCTCTCAGGCTGGAAATGGCTTGGCCACAGTTGGAACATTTTTGCTCTGCAGAGTTCAGTGGAGGCTGCTCTGAGCAGGGAGGGTGAGGTATGAGTTCACAGCACCTCAGCTGCTCCTGGCTGCCAGTCTGTGCTGCTGCTGGGAGAAGGGAGGAACTTCCAGACTTACCTGAAAGCTGCTGAGGGGCTCCCAGGCCATTGTCAACCCCTAAAACATAGCACTGGCAAGCCTTCCAAACCTCATCCCTTCTCTGATGTGTTTTATGTACTTACACCCTTGGCTGCACCTTTGATTTTCTGTGGGAGCTTTGCTCGTGCCCGAACATGAGTAGCTGAGAAGTAGCTGAGACCACAAGGCCCACAAGCTAAGCTGCTTTTTCTTTCTGGTCTCTTTTGTTTCTTTTTGGGTTTGCTGTGAAGCAAACGGAAAGATTCAGAGCCACGGACCAAGTGCCTCCTGAACAACGCTGAGATTGCGCCCCACCACCCCAAGGACCCCGTGGAAATGAGGAGAATCAACTTCCAGACTCCAGGTAACCTGCTGCTGACCAGCCTGTCCCTCTGGGAAGGCGGGAGGGGGCACCTGCCCCTTCCCTGAGCCCTTCCTGCCTGCCTGCAGCTGCTGAGGCACTGCCTGGAGAGCCAGTGCTGCCCTGGGCACAGCCAAGGTGCCCCAGCCTTGTCTGTGCATAGTGGGGAGGCTGAAAGAAGCCTTTGCTGGGATCCTCAAGGACCTTGCACAGGCTGTGCCCTGTGCTGGCAAGGCAGAATAAGAGTTTTCCTGGATTTCCAGATAAATTGGTGCATTCTGGGCTGAGCTGCAAGCACATGGCTGTGTCAGACACTCCAGAGCACCAGTGCTGCCCCATGCCCCAGCTGGGAGCTCCTGGGTGGGGAGATGGAGTGTGGCAGGCTGCCCAGCACCCAGTGCTCCAGCCACACCTGGAACTGGTGCTTTCTGGTGCCAAACCACTCCTGCTGGGAGCCAGGCCTGCCCCTGGGCCATGCAAGGGGAAAGGAGCTGGTTGCTTGGTGCAGTTGAGGCAGCATCTCCTCGCTTGGTGCAGATGCTGCCATGGAATCCCAGACTGGTTTGGGTTGGGAGCACCTTAAAGCCCACTCAGTTCCACCCCCTGCCACGGGCAGGGCACCTTCCACTACCCCAGATTGCTCCAAGCTTTGTCCAGCCTGGCTTTGGGCACTGCCAGGGCTGAGCTCTGGGCAGAAACACCTCCCTCCTGCACACACGTGTCCTCATGTCCGTGCATGTCCCAGCTGCCTGCATGGCACCTCTGCAGCCACCACGACACGCCCGGCACGTCCTCACACAGACGGACACGTGGCCATGCTGACCCAGTGCCTGTCCACGCCTCTGCCTCCAAGTTCCTGGTGCTTGAGGATTTGGAAGGGAATTTATTGTGCTTTTTGGGGGCTGGCTGTTGTTTTCAGTTTGTTTGTTTGGTTTTTTTTTTTGCTGTTTGTGCTCGTTAGTAATGTTTCTGTAGCTCCTGTTTCCCCTTCCCATCCCAGTCCTGTCCTTAGCGTTGTCGAGTTTCCTTAGGGTGGGGCTGGCAGTAGGGACCCAGAGCAGGGGTTTGTAGGGAAGGCAGTGCTGAGCTGAGGGGTTCTTACCAAAATGAGTTAGGAAGCACCTGTTGGGATCAGGCCAGGCTTAGGAAGGATGCTCAGCTGAGGGATGGCAGCAGGATCACTCCAGCGTGCAGGGACAGCAGTCCAGCACAGGTAGGTCCCTAAATCAGCTCTTAGTGCTGCTCCTGCAGGAGAGTCTGGAGGTGTTGGAGATCTTTTGAGTGCTGCCAGCTGCAGCCCAGCAGCAGTTTGTCCTTGTCTGGGTCCTTCCTTTCAAAGTGTTCAGTGGGTGCTCCAGGTGGAGGGAGGTGGGAGACCCAAGAGAAGGAGCTGTACTCCCTCAGATGAAAAGACTGTGCTGAGATAAAAATAAAATGTTGTGGCCTTCCAGCCTGGCCTTGGTGCCAAGAAGCAGCTGGAAGGGCTGGTTCATGTGTGTTTCCCTGAGTGGGTGTTTCTCTGTGTCCCACAGGACAGCAGAGTCAGCTGAGGGTGCTTCCATCAGGTAATGGGATCGATGGAGGAGGGAGTCACTCTTCTGTTGTGGGGTCAGAGCAGTCCCCCCACTGCTTTGGTCATGCTGTACCCCTGAATTCTGCCTCTGGGAGGTTTGTAAAGGGTAGCTGAGACATCAAGACCTGCATTAAGGCTCTGCAGATCCCAAAAGACACTGCCTGTGTCTGGTCTGGCTTTAGGAGATGCTGCCCTTTCCAAGTTTATCTGGCCAGAGTTGACCTACCTGGTGTTACTCTGCTCTTTAATTAAATTAATTACTCTGTTACTCTGCTCTATAATTGAAACTAAAAGGTTTTAAAGGATTTGGGGGAGTTGATCACCTGCTTCCCACAGAATTTTGGAAACATTGGGTGAAAATGGAAATGGATGGAAAAAATGAGCTTGGAGTGTGTTGGTGGTGATGGGGAGGTTGTGGTGCAGTTTGCAGGGGAAGAGTCCACAGGTGCTGTCTGAGTTAAAGGCATTTAAATTCAATTTGTTGTGGTTCAGAATGGGGCCTGTAGGCTCTTCTCCAGACAGGTGACCCCAGTGGAATCTCCATCATGTTCCCAACAATGAAACAGAGGAGGGACGTGGGAATGGGAATGTGCAGCTCAGAGAGGGGAAAGCATAGCACATCTTAGACACCCTGTCCTAATCAGCACAAAAAATACCTTTCTTTTCCTCTTTAGATTTATGTTGGTTTTTGTTTGTTTTTTTTTTTTAATTAGCATGAAATTTTTACAAAAGTGTATCTTTTATTTATTTATTTTTTACTGTTTTCTGCAGATTCTGGTCTGAGCAGCCCTCTCAGTGACCCTGAGTTTGACTTGGAAAGTTAGTTCCTGTGTGTTTTTGTTCCTGTTGGTTTCATTTTTCCCCCCATTATTATTTTCCTCTTCTGTCACTTTCCTTTCCAATTCTTGTTCCGTTCCTGTTACTATTTTTTGATTTTCTGCCGAATTCTCCGTGTTCCTGCGGTGTTTGCCCATCTCATCCCTTTTCTGTGCCATCTGTTTGTCTGAACTGTGCTTCCAGTTTTACAGTTTCCCCTTAGAGGCCTTTTGGAGGACACAGGGGCAGCTCAGAGCCTGGGGAGCAGCTGGGTTCCCGTCCAGCCCTCGCTCTCCCGCTGTCCCAGGAGGATCCAGGGCTGCCTTTCCCCCCTGTGGAAGATGTTCCATCGCTGGTGCTTGGCTCAGTGTCCTCAGTGTCCCCTGTACTCGTGCACTGGTGTCACTGGGGGGGTTGTGCTTTGGTGTTTGCAATGCAGGGAAAGAGAAACTGGAGCTGCAGCTGCTGATCCCCCTCTGAAAGAGCCACACAGGCACCTTTTCATTCAGGCAGGGAAAGGCCATTTCCCAGCTGTGGCAGGTGCCTGCTCCTTGGCACAGAGCTGTTCCAGGAGCACAAAGACCAGAGGCCACCCCAGGATTTCACAGGAGTGCCTCCAGCCACGGTGGTTTTGCAGGATAAATGGGCTCTGGCCCACGGAGCAGATGTTAGGGTGACGTTTCTGGCGACTTGGCTGGTGCACAGAGAATCAAGTCTTTTGTGATAAGATTAGAGAGATTCAAGTGATTGAAATGTTAGATGAGACTGGCTCAAAAAGATTTCATCCCATTAGGAGCCAAGATCCCAGCCTTGCTGGGTGGTGTGGGCTTGGATTTTTTTTGAGTACTGGGCAGGGAAGGATGTGAGGTTTCAGCTGACAAATGTGAAGAGTCACAGATGCTGCTTGTGCTTGGAGATGCAAAGGCTGGGATATTTCCCTGAACAATTTAATCCAAATATTGGTCTCTTTGGTATGGAATTGTCCCCTTAACCCCCTCATTGTAACAGAGGGGCTGTGGGTATTTTCCTGGCTGAACTCAGCCCTTCATACCCCAAATGAGTTCCTGAATTAGAGAAGAGCAGCTGTGCAGCTGAGCCGAGGCCGTGCCACTCCTGCCTCGTTTCATTGCAAACTCCTGGATCCTGTTATAAACCCCATGCACTTGGCATTTTAACCAGGGAAGTGTTTATTGCTGCAAAGGTTCTTTTATCCCAAAGAGCCCTAGAAATCAATCCCATGAGGAGTTTCTGTCCTCAGCAGCAGCAGAACAAGGCCAGCTCCCATGTGCTGCCAGCCAGGTTCTGTGCAGGGAGGGTTGGAGGGGAAGCAGGATGACCCCCAGCAAAGTGCTGGTCACACTCTGGGCTTTTTCCTGGAGCTTTTATGAAGGAAACTTGTGAAATTCCTTCAAGGGGAAGGTGAGTCCTCATTCCAGATTGGCACAGTGGACCTTTCCCATGCAGCTCACTGGCCCAGAGGTTGTTGCTGATGTTGCTCCATGACTTCTGAGCCAAGGAGGATTTCTGGGGTTTTTCTTTCTTGTTATTACTGGGGTTTCAGATTGTTTGTTTTCTCCTTTTAACCTACATGTCCATCGAGTGGTGGTGGTGTTAAACTGGTTTGGTCTGATCTGGAGCATCTCAGCCAGGGTGGCCTCCCCATCCCACACTGAGAGAGGACCAGCTCCTCCCAACACCCCAGTCTGCATCTGGTGCTGGGGTGGGTGGCAGCCCCCCTCCATCCAGGTGGAGAAATTGTCCTGCTCCAGGTGTGATGGGACAGGGCAACAAGAGACTAAATGGGATTTTGTCCTCCATGAGCCAAGAGAGGTTTCCTGCCCTGATCCCAGCGGGCTGGAATGGAGCCAGCACAGCCCCAGGATAGTTCAGGGTTATTTTTGTGAGCTTTTTTTTGGTATTATTTCCCCTCTTCATCTATTTTCAGCAGTATTTCCTTCTGCTGAAAATAGATGTGTGGTGAGCTTAGGAGAAACCTGTCCAGGTATGGCAGATTCATCCCACGCCCAGGCCTGGGGGAAGCAGCACCTCTCCCAAATCACTGTAAAACTGAGGATGTCATGCTTGCTTTGCCATCTCTGTGCTGAGTTTTCAGAGTATCTGACCATGCTGCTGCCACGCCGCTGCTTTGTCACCCACCAACACCCACGGGGCTCGAAATTCTCCCTGGCTTCCATCTCTTCTCCACTCCTGTCCTTCTCATCAGGGGCACTGCCCAGGGCTTCTCGGAATGCTGCTCTCCAGGCCTCTGGAGAGGCTGGCAGACAGCATGGGAAGCCTTTGGAAGAACATAATCCGATGCAGATGAGCAAAGCACGGAGAGCTTTTCCTCCTGGGTTTGCAGCGTAGCCATCGAGGGACTGTGGGCAGGGAAGGGTCCCTGCTCTTCCCAGAGCTCCAGCTGCCCCTTTCAGAGCAAGATGTGCAAATCCCAGGCTGAGAACTGAGTCAGCCATGGCTGCTCACCCCGGTGGTGGCTGAGATGTGCCCCAGCTGGACCAGTCTGACCCAGTGGGACATCCCAGTATGGCTCCAGTGAGTTCCCTGGCAGCTCTGGCTGCCTCAACACCAAAGTGCTGGGGAGGATTGCAGGAGCAGCAGCTGAACCAGCTCAGGGGCATCAGGCCCTGCAGGAAATTGTTCCAATCCCCCTGCCTGAGGAGGATCTCCTGCCTGTCCATCCCAAAAGGTGACAACGTTCCCAGCAGAGCCTGGACAGGGCCGGTACAGCCCGGTGGGAGGGAGGGCTGTGCTGTAGAAGGAACATCACCCACCAGCCAGGGGTGGGAAGAGGGGCCAGTTGGATGCTTCCAGACCTGGCTGCACTCTGGGAATGGTGGAGGTCAGAGCTCAGTGTCCATGAGCAGACCAAAAACTTCCAGAGCCAATGATGTGCAAAAAAACAACCCAGAGAATCCCTGAGGTCGGAAAAGACCTTAAAGATCATCAAGTCCAGTTCCTGAAAAGCCTCCCCTGCTTCCCCCCATCTGCATATTGCCATCTCCTGCCCACATCTCCATGGTTGGCTGGATCCTGCCCTTGCCTCCCTTTCTGTTGGAGCTGGTCCCTGTCCCGGTGGGGGCTGTGCCATTTGCTGCGTAGGTTCCTCTGGCAGCGTTTGCTCATTCCAAGTCCACTTTGGAATCGCTAACACGCATCTGCTCTTCGGATTTTCCTTTTTGTTTTGCTCTGATTTCCACATTGAAAATGGGGCCATCACGGGAACACTCTCATTTTACTGTTATTTTTTTTTTTATTTCCTTGATTTTTATTTTTTTACTTCCAAGGACACAATTTCGAGCCCTGAATTCTTCTCTTCTAACCTCCCTACTTTCATTGCAGATCTTACATTGTAATTTATTTTCTTTTCTTGTTCCTTCTTTCTTATAAAATGCGCAACGGTTGTGAATTTTAGTTATTATTAAATGAGATCCTTTTCCTGCTCTCTTGTCTTTTAGGTATGCTCAGCCACCCACCCATCCCCGTTTCTGAGCTGGCTGAACACACAGAGCATCTCAAAGCTAATGATAACCTGAAATTATCCCAAGAGTATGAGGTATGAGCAAGAGTGAGTGCTGTGCATGGGTGTGCAGAGCCAGGAATTAGGGAATTCAGACAGGCCTTCATCCAAATGAACAGCTTTGTTTCAAAGACCTGGTTAGCTGAAATTTAAAAGCTATTTAGGTATTGGAAATCAAGTACATGCTGAGAGCTTTGCTGGGTTCAATTCTAGTTCATAAAAAGAAAGAGGGTGGTCCATGAGCTGTTCCTGTTGGGCCAGCAGAGCCTGAGCTCCCTCAGAGAAGGGGATGCAGTCCTGGAAGGTGACTGCTGGGTGGGATGGGAGCTGTCCTTGGGGTACCCATGATTTGCTGGGCACAGAGGAGCCCAAGCAAAGGACTGTGACACCCAGTTTTTACAGCTGAGCTTGAGTGAGATGAGCAGGGAGTGCTCCACAGCTGATGCCATCAGCAGCCATGGAGCTAAAGATGGGAAAACAGGATGATTTGTGCTTCCTTGTCATGTCTAAGGGGTTTGTGCACATTTTCCCTATCCTGGTAGTGTTTGGTTACCTGATCCCAGACTGGTTTGGGTTGGAAGCACCTTAAACCCACCCAGTGCCACCCCTGCCATGGCAGGGACACCTCCCACTGCCCCTGGGTGCCCCAAGCTCCATCCAGCCTGGCCTTGGGCACTGCCAGGGATCCAGGGGCAGCCACAGCTTCTCTGGGCACCCTGTGCCAGGGCCCCCCACCCTCCCAGGCAGGAATTTCTTCCTAATATCCAATCTAAAACCTCTGTCAGTTTAAAGCCCCTTGTCCTATCATTCCATGCCCTTGTAAAAAGCCTTTTTCCACTCCTGGTTTTGTTGTTGAAAGACATCAAATGCCCTGACATTTTTAGCCCAATAGCGAGTCTAGACTGCCTCGGTCTGTTTGCAGGCAGGGAGTGAGGGGATGTTTTCTAAACAAAGGGATGCTTCCTCCCTGCCCGAACTCCCGGATATCACCGGGCACCGGGAGCAGGGGTCACGCCCTGGAGAAGGCACATTTCCCTCTGCCGGGGTCTCTCCTCCCACGCTAGGTCACGGGGGCAGCAGCAGCAGCAGCTCGTTCTGCTCTCCATCCAGATTCCAGAGGCTGATCTGCATAATGCCACATCCCGAGTGCCCTGGCTCCCAGCCAGCCCAGCCTCCTCCAGAGGGAGAGCCAGAGCTGAACAAACATCGCTAATGAAGTGAAGGCGAGGCATGATTAGAGGGATGGAGAGCAAACAGACACATTACAATTGTATAAATACCCATTAGTTAGGAATTCTCTGCAGCTCGAGCTCGTTCTGTGGATGGTTTTGTACCAGCTGTGCCCGGGGAGCTCCGGGGTGGGCACAGGCAGGGAGGGCAGCGGGGCTGGGCAAGGGCTGGGTCAGAGGGGTGGATCTGGGACCCTGTCCCCAAAGGGTGGCAGTCAGAGGGAGAGCGAGCAGCAGCAAACACAGCTCGGCACGTTCCTGCCAAGCCTCCAATTGAGGCAAACCCCAAGGGCTCTGCAAAATGATGAAGGAATTAAGCCCTTGTTTTATTTAATTCTCTGGCTGAGGATTTAGAGGTAAACGTAATTAACCTAATTTCCATATCTGGGACAGCTGGACTTTAGAGAGGAAAAAAAACCCGACCACCAAACCTGGCATAAATCACTAGGATGGGCAGAGGGGATTTTTCTCTCCAGTGCATTTCATTGTTTATTCCTTCATCCCTTCTAGGAAAAATCCATGTTGATTGAGTGTCCTAGGGCTGGGGTCCTTACCCCTGTTTTGTGCTGGGGGATTCACTCTTGTCCCTGCCAGGCTCCTGTGGGGCTTCCTCCCCATTTGCACTGGGAAACCCTCAGTGCTGAGTCCAGAGGGGGAATGACCTCTGACATTCCACTTGGGGCTGAGGGAGATGGGACATCAGCTGTTCCACTGGGGCTTTTCCACAGCAAAGCTGAGTTCTTGCAGATGCAAACAGTGATCGCTGCGCTCCTCAGCAGACCTGCAGAGCCATGTGGAACAAGTGCTCAGAACTGCATTTGCTGCTGTTCTCCTCACTGACTCTCCCTTTTCCTTTCCCAATCCCTGCAGTCCATCGACCCTGGCCAGCAGTTCACCTGGGAGCACTCCAACCTGGAAGTGAACAAGCCCAAGAACCGCTACGCGAACGTGATCGCCTACGACCACTCCCGGGTCATCCTGCTGCCCATCGAAGGTATGGAGCATCCCCACTCCTCCAGGCAGTGCTGGGATGGAGTTCCTGCAGGGAACATGTCACACACGCTCTTCTCTCATCTCTGTTTATATTCTTCTCTTAATGTCTCCCTGGGAGTTTGGCAAGCAGGAGATACCTCTGTAAACCAGGCATTTGTTAAATTCTGGTGACTGACATATTCCCCTGGAGCTGCAATCCCTCATATCAAGGGCTGGTTTATTAAGAAACTGCCTTCCCTTTGCTTGGAGATGCCTGTTTGATACATCTCTGACTAACAGGAAGAATTCAGACCACATAGTGCTTTAGAGGGAGCAGAACGGGGCAGCAGGGAACGCAGAGCAGGGCTGCTCAGGGAGGAGTGGGAAGCAAGCCCAGGGCTGATGCTACAAAAGTGAGAGGCAGCAGCAGCAGAGATGTGGCCACTGAGTTGTACAGGCACAAAGATCACTTGATATGCAGCCGCTGCTGCAGCCCTGGCCCCTAAAAGGCTCAGGATAAGAAGGGGTTAGTGTGAGCCTGGCGGGTCATAAATTGTTTCCTGAGCTGCTTATGTGAGCGATGGTGCAGTCAGAAAATTTACATTAAATTTCACAACTCGTGGCTCTTGACAGAGCTGCTCCAGTGCACGCCAGGATAAGAGGGGCTTGAGATGGAGTTGAACAGGGCACCTGCTTGGGTTGCTGCTGCTGAGATAATGTTGGAGTTTCGTGGGCTCAGGATGTGGCTGTGCTGGGTGGATAAAGCGTTCAAGGCCAGTCTTGCGTTGCCAAGAGCTGATCATCAGAGCAGAGAGGATGTGGGATGTCCTGGTAACTGCCTGGTGAATGGAGAGGTTAATTCCAAAGCCTTTGAGACCAGGGAATTGCTAAAATAATCTCCCTGTGCCACAGCAGCTCTGAGGGGCATGGGGAAGGGGGAGAGCTGAGGCAGCAGCAGAGCACAGTGATTTGCCAAAAAACTGCACAAATCTGGATTGCTCTGGTCTGCTATTAGAGGGCTTTAAATGTTTCTCCTTGTGAAGCTGACTGTGTTCTGCCTTGGTTTAATTCCGAGATTAATATTGTATGAGCCAAGGAAAGCAGAGGCTTTAAAAAGTTGCTTTGTCATTCAAGGGAGGGGAGAAGAGCACAAGTGTGGGAGTGAAGGACACTTGGACTGGTCTTGGATCTGGGGCTGGATGCAGGCAGCAGTCCCAGCTCTGCCCAGGGCTCCGTGAGGGACCAACAGTGCAAGGATGATGGGCCAAGGTTGAATTTTCAAGCATCTGAGAGGTTCTGACATGTCTTGGCTGGTGTGCTCCTTCCTACCGGGCTCTATTTTATGTTCAAGGCTGGAAGATGAAAGGAGCTGGAGGAATTAGTTTTGTTGCTTTCTCTTTGTTTTAAATCTGGATTTGTCAAGGATGGAGACTGTCACTGCCTGCTTGGTCAGGAAGAAGCAGTGGCTTTAATTCTGTGGTTTCTCTGAAGCTGAGCCTGTCACACGGTGAAACCTTACAGGAGCTCATGGCCACTATTTCAAATGACAGAGTAGACCCCAGGGGGCTGGAGAGGAGATTAATTCCGGAAGCTCAGCCTTGAACACACTCCTGCCATTGCAGCCACCTTCTCTGGTGCAGCCACCCTCCTGAAATTTCAGACTGGGAGGGAGCAAGGCTAGGAAACCCTCCAGAAATTTAATCAAAAGCCATTTCCCAGCAGCTGAAGTCCCCACGTGCCCTTGAGGATGGGCAGGCTGCTCTGGGCTCGCCCCTCGCCAGCACCAGCAGCAGCAGCCCCGATTGCTGCAGCCCAATTCCCCACTGGTGCTGCTCCCCAGCCTTGGCTCCCCTGGAGACAGGAGTGAAGGGCTCTGCACAGAGTTAATCATGGCTTTGCAGATCCTGCCAGCCTTGCCAGGTGCTCGCTGTGCTCGGGAGCAGCCAAACCTGCCCGGAGTGCGGCTGCTCCGTGCCAGGCGCCGGCTCTGGAGCTGAACCTGGGCAGTGCCGCCTGCCAGGGGCGTTTTAACTTCAGAGCAGCTTTCTCCTGCCATGTCCCAATCAACCTCTTCACTCTGGCAGTGCCTCCTGCTCATCCCAAACCCTCAAGCAGGGACCCAGGCGAGCAGCTGGAACTCAATAGCCTGTAACTCATGCGAGTAGGGAAAAAAAACACTCTTAAAAATGACAGCAGGCAATTTACAGCAAGTCAAAGCCTGTAATTTCAAAGCCTTCATTGGCTAAATCAAGCCTGGCTTTATTCTTTACTCTGTCCAGCTGTAGCTCAATGCCTAGGATTAGGCTGTGGACCACACAGACATTGACCAGGTGCATTTTCTGCCTGGGCTTGGGGCAGGCTGGGACAAGGACTTGGGTTTGTCCTATGGACACTGATGCAGCAGCAGCCCTGCACCAGGACTTTGCTCCTGTTAAGCACATGAGTAAAAACACCACGTTTTCAAGGCCTGATATTCAGTCTCTTTAATATCTTTTGCAAGGACTTACTGTCTCTCTGCAGTGCAGGAGCTGAGCTGGGAAAACCTTTCCAAGAGCCTGGGTCATCCTGACCCACCAAGCCACAAAGGCTCTGGTGTTTCTGCAGGGGGCTTCTCTCTAACAGCATCCCTGCAAAAATCTCCTCGTGCTTCCAGCTGTGTGAAGTCCTGTGCAGTTCCCTGATTTTTGCTGGTTTGACACAGGAATTGTGGGCAGTGATTACATCAATGCCAACTACATCGACGGGTACCGGAAGCAGAACGCCTACATTGCCACCCAGGGGCCCCTGCCAGAGACCTTTGGGGACTTCTGGAGGATGGTGTGGGAGCAGCGCTCAGCCACCATTGTCATGATGACTAAGCTGGAGGAGAAATCACGGGTAAGATGCATGAGAGGGATGGCTGGTTAGTCATAATCCAGGGGGATTGGAGGGGAGAGTCAGGGGAACAGCAAATCCCTTTGATGTGCAGCCAGGGGGGGATTTCTGCCTGCTCTGCCAGCACCCTGAAAGTTCAGTGATTCATTGCTTTTAAAAAAAACAAACCATTCACCCTGGAAAGCTGCAGCCTCCTTGGCAACTCCAGGAGAAGAGGCTGCTGGATCCCACTGCATGTCTGCCTTGGAGTTAATCATGTGGCAAGTTTCACATTCAGTTCTCTTGTTTAACAAGCCCCAGTACATTCGCTCTAATCTTCAGGATCATTCCAGTCTGTTGTCTGTGGGATTGATGTAGCATCAAAGTCTGTGCTTAGTCAGTGGGAGCTTTTTCTGATGGGTTTGTCCCTGTCCTGGTGCTCTGCAAAGACACTTCTTGCACCTCCCCTTGCCTTTGCCACCAGGCCAGCTTCCCGTGTAACAGGGCAGTTTGGGAATGAGCATCCCCACCAGGGAAGGGTTTGTCACAGCTCTGAGCCATCCCTCCTGCCTTGCAGATAAAGTGTGACCAGTACTGGCCAGGCCGAGGCACAGACACCTACGGAATGATCCAGGTGACCTTGCTGGACACCATCGAACTGGCCACGTTCTGCGTCCGGACGTTCTCCCTTCACAAGGTGAGCCAGCTCCTGCTTCTATTCTCCCTGGAGATGGGCTGGAACATTCCTGGTGAACTGCAGGAATACTCAAGGATTTCTCTTAAGGGAAAAAACTCAGAACAGTGGATGGAAGGGCTCACATGACCTGAACTATTCACACCTGCAGGCTCCAGTTACAAAGGGGTCTCAGGCTGCAACATTCCAAAAGATCAATAAATCTTTGGTGTGACCATTTTGGCTCATGGCAGTTCCAAACCTTCATTCCCACCTCAAGAGCTCTGCATTTCCCTCCTAACATTCCCTCTGCATGGCAGGGGTGGCACTGGATGAGCTTTAATGCCCCCTTCAACACAAACCATCCTATGACTCGACTTTAATAAAATTAAAATAACAAGAAGCATTACGGACATTATTAAATAAGCAGGGTCCTTTTGAATCACCTCCTACCCTTCCCTGTACACAGTGGTGGGATAAGCACAGGGCTGTGGCTCACTGCACAGCCAGCACAGGCTGTCTGGGTGCTGTGTCCCCTGAGCCCTGTGCTCCTGTGCTGCAGAACGGTTCCAGCGAGAAGCGCGAGGTGCGGCAGTTCCAGTTCACAGCCTGGCCCGACCACGGCGTGCCCGAGTACCCCACCCCCTTCCTGGCCTTCCTGAGACGGGTCAAAACCTGCAACCCCCCAGATGCTGGGCCCATCGTGGTGCACTGCAGGTACAGCTTCCCTTCCCCTGGCACGGGGCCACCTCTGAGGGAGGCAGAAGTTCAGGAGGGTGGGGATTTACCTGGGGGACAGGGACACTCTTAGCCAGAGGTGGATTCCCAGGCAGTGTCTGAGAAGGAAACCTGGGGATTCCATTGACCACAGCATTTCCTGAGATGATGAGGGGTGTAATTTGTGCCAAATTACTTGGATTGAGTGCTCCAGGCCAGGTTGGACAGGGCTTGGAGCAACCTCCAAGCTCTAGTGGAAGGTGTCCCTGCCCGTGGCAGGGGTGGGACTGGATGAGCTTTAGGGTCCCTTTGAAACCAAACCATTCTGGGATTTGATGATCTTGTTAAGCAGTGGGAAGTGCCTGGTGCTGTACCGGTGCCTGGTTCTGTGTGGTGGGGTTGTCTCTGGTCACAGTGAGAAAGGAGAAGGATCAGGTGAGTTCTCAGAGCGTGCTGGAGGTGTTTGGGAGGCAGAGCTGCCTCAGCTGCCCAAGGCAGAGCTGAGAGTGATTGACAGAAGGTTTCTGAGAGCTGCAGCCTTCCTGATAATGCCAGGCTGAAGGCAGGTAACATTCCCTAATTCAATTTACAACCCAGTGAGGAATCCTTGGAGCCTCAATGCAGATAAATCCCTGTGTTCCTCAGGAGGGTGTGGAGGAGCCTGCAGGTTCCTGGGCACTGGGGGAAGATCTGAATTGTGCAGGCTGCTGGGGAAGCTAATCCTGCCTCTGCTGGAGGATGCCATTTAAACAGGCTTTGTGAGTGGGCAACTTATCGCTACCCTTGCAGATGGCAATTATTGTGCACCTCAGAAAATGAATAAAGAGCTGTCAGCTCACAACCAGCTCCCAGATCAGCTGCTAAATTCTTGCCAAAGCTCCAGTCACCTGCTTGGTTCAGGTGTTAGGCAGTCTAATTAACAGAGATCAAGGGGGCTCGAGGAAAAAAGGGACAGCACTGGAATGGTAAAAGGAAACCCTTTATTAGCAGTGGCACAAGAGAGCACAGAGCCCTGCTGAGGCACAAATGCCATTACACACAGGTCTGATGTTACCTGATGCACAAAAACATCGAGGGAGAGAGGTGACGCATGTTACTCGTTACAACATCAGTGGTTTTTCAGCTGCTGAGATCTGAGAGATTAAAGAGGCTGTTTCAGCCTTCAGATCCTACCAGTCCCTTGTTGGAGCCTCGGGCTGCCACAGCTGTGCCCGGCCTGGGGTGTCACAGTGGAGGGGACTGGGACAGAGTGGTGTGGAGGGGGGACAAGGCAGTGTGGAGGAGGGACAGGGCAGTGTGGAGAGGGGACAGAGGGGTGTGGAGGGGACACAGAGCAGTGTGGAAGGGCAGTAGGCACCTGCCCAGAGGAAGGACAACCCATCACCTCCCTGTCCCCTGGTCCCCAGCGCGGGCGTGGGACGCACCGGCTGCTTCATCGTGATTGACGCCATGCTGGAGAGGATCAAGCACGAGAAGACCGTGGACATTTACGGGCATGTCACCCTCATGAGGTCCCAGCGCAACTACATGGTGCAGACAGAGGACCAGTACAGCTTCATCCACGATGCCTTGCTCGAGGCCGTGGCCTGCGGCAACACTGAGGTCCCGGCTCGGAACCTCTACAGCTACATCCAGAAACTGGCCCAGATCGAGGCCAGGGAGCACGTCACGGGCATGGAGCTGGAGTTCAAGGTAAGGCTGGGTGCTGGGATGGGACAGCAGGGCCTAGACAGGGCTTGGTGGTCACACAGAGCCTTCGTCAGGCTGGTGGGACCTTGCTGCTTCTGTGTGGGAGGTACTTGCATTGCTGAGTTGTGCAGTTCCCCGGGGAGACCTGCCTGGCACCACAGGTGGCTTCCCTGGTCGTTCCAGATCCAGACTGAATTTGCTCCCTCTTAATTTGGAAGGGTTTTTAACTTTTTTAGTAGTAGTACTATTTTCTGAAAGTTTTGCTTAGGGAACAGCCTCAATCCTATCTGTGCCCCACCCCCAAAAACAAACCCCAGGAGGGCACACAGAGGGGTAGAACGGGGGGCAGGTGAAGGGGTGGGCACAGGCTCAGGAGCTGAGGGAGTGGGTGTCCCACTCCCACTGAGAGAGTGAGTGAGCTCCCAGCTGAGGGAGTGGGTGTCCCACTCCCACTGAGGGAGTGAGTGAGCTCCCAGCTGAGGGAGTGGGTGTCCCACTCCCACTGAGGGAGTGAGTGAGCTCCCAGCTGAGGGAGTGGGTGTCCCCTGCCCGCAGCGCCTCGCCAACTCCAAGGCCCACACCTCGCGCTTCATCAGCGCCAACCTGCCCTGCAACAAGTTCAAGAACCGCCTGGTGAACATCATGCCCTACGAGACCACCCGGGTGTGCCTGCAGCCCATCCGCGGCGTCGAGGGCTCCGACTACATCAACGCCAGCTTCATCGATGGCTACAGGTACGGCCAGGGCCACCTGGGCTCTGTGCCCCCGGGGCTGGCCCTGCACCTGCACACAGCTGATGGGCCCACACCCATCCCAATCCCACTCCACACCCAAATCCAGCCTGCTGAGAAGATTTTCCCCTGTGGTCTTAAATTACTGATCGTCTAAAGAAGCATTTTCAGCCTTCAGATCCTACCAGTCCCTTGCTGGAGCCTTGGGCTGACACAGCTGTGCCTGGCCCAGGGTGTCACAGTGGAGGGGAGTGGGACAGAGGGGTGTGGAGGGGACACAGGACAGAGCAGTGTGGAGGGGACACAGAGCAGTGTGGAGGGGCAGTAGGCACCTGCCCAGCGGAAGGACAATCCATCACCTCCCTGTCCCCTTGTTCCCAGCCCTTCCTGAGCTGCAGGTCCCAAACACACAGGGTCAGCCAGGGGTGGATTTTGCTGTCGGGAGGTTTCTAAATATGGATTGGCCTTTCTACTACCTCTGTGATTTGGGGACATTGCAATCTCCAAAGCTTCCCTTGGGAATCTCCAGCCCTGGGAGCTGCAGCCATCCATGGGTGGGTTTGGAGGGAACAAAGCAGCTCCATGTGCAGGTTTTCCTCCTGTCCAGGACCAGCATGGCTGTGGCACTGGGATTTGGACAGCTCCCTGTCTGGAGGTTGGATTTACCCCTTGGAAGTGCTATTTAGGAGAGCTTCACTGTTAGCTCTTTTTTTTTTTGACCACTGGCACCAAAGATATCCCAACCCCTTTAGACCTTGTGCAGTTCTGGTCCTTCCCCAGCATTTCCATTTGCTCTCCCACTCTCCAGCCTTTCCATGCATTTCCCAAAGCTGCTGCCCATGCAGTGCTTCCCCCTCTGACCCCTCCTTGCTCTGGGCTCCCCAGGCAGCAGAGGGCCTACATAGCCACACAGGGGCCGCTGGCAGAGACCACCGAGGATTTCTGGAGGATGCTCTGGGAAAACAACTCCACCATCGTCGTGATGCTGACGAAGCTGCGCGAGATGGGGCGGGTGAGTGGGGCTGAGGAGGGGCTGGAGGGGAGGGAATCCTGCAGGGCAGGGACTAACAGGGACCTGTTTGCCCTGGGCAGGAAAAGTGCCATCAGTACTGGCCCGCGGAGCGCTCGGCACGGTACCAGTACTTCGTCGTGGACCCCATGGCTGAGTACAACATGCCCCAGTACATCCTGAGGGAGTTCAAGGTCACAGATGCCAGGGTAGGTGCTGGGATGGGGCAGCTCAAACTGGGAAGAAAGGGGCTGTCAGAAGTTTGGTGGGCTTGGCTGAGGTGTCCACACTTTCTCTGGGATTATCACAGAGCTCATGGAATATCCTGGTAGGAAGGGACCCACAAGGATCATCGAGTCCAGCCCCTGTGCAGAACAAGTGGGGGTCAGGCTCTGCTCACAGGACAAGACAAAACAGCCTCAAGCTGTGCCAGGGGAGGTTCAGGTTGGACATCAGCAGGAATTTCTTCATGGAAAGTGTGGTCAGGTAGTGGAAGGGAGGTTTGGAGTCCACGTGCCCAAGAGCTCAGTTGTGATGAGGAACAGAACATACACATACACAGATTGATATTTGTTCTTACAAATTGAAAGTAGTTTCAAACCTCTCTCACTGCCTTGAGTTTCTTTGTTAGAGATGTGCCTGGCTTTGGGGTTTAGCTGCAGCTTATTTGAGATGAAAGCAGAAAGTATTTCCCCCCAAAAGCTGATAAAAAAAAATCTTGCAAAGGTTTTTTTTCACCCTACAGAAAATGGGCACTTCTGTGGCTGGGAGAGGAGCCACTGTCACTCATGTTCAAAGGGACAAATTCACTCCAATAATCTTGGACTCAATGTCAGCTTTCTCATCTGAAGGAACATTTCAATACCTTCTCAAATTTCTGTAGCAAACATAACCCTCCCTCTCACAGCACAGCTTTTGAGGTTGCCAAAGTATTCCAGAACCTGATAATTCAATTTGCAAGGTTGAGGAGGAGGATGCCTCATCAGTCCTCGTAGAACAAGATTTATCTTCCTGTCAGCTGTAATTCTGACACTGTGGCAATTCTTTGTGAAGATTGATTAGAGGGGCCAGCACCTCACCTTGAACGTTCCTTTGCTGAAGACTCCATCTGTGCTGTCTGCAGTGGTCAGAGCTTTCAGCACCTGCCAGGATATGGATCTGTGCTGACAGCCTGACTCCAGGAACGTCAACTGCAACACAAGCAACTTCATTATGGTGGGGCTGGATAATAAATACGTGTGCACTTGGCTACAACACTGAGTTGCCTCAACTTTTCATGCCCTTTAACAAACCAGCAGCAAAAATAGGGGAGTTTTTTGCCTTTTCTGTTTGTGGTCACAAATACAGGTGTTGAGCTATTCCTGTTTTGTCCCCCAGGATGGTCAGTCACGAACAGTCCGTCAGTTCCAGTTCACTGACTGGCCAGAACAAGGTGTGCCAAAATCAGGAGAAGGTTTTATCGACTTTATTGGGCAGGTGCACAAGACCAAGGAGCAGTTTGGCCAGGATGGCCCCATCTCTGTCCACTGCAGGTAGGCACATGGACACACCTCATCCGGATGGGATGCAGGAGAGCAGAAGGAATTAAAATCCAGATATTCCCCCTTTCCAGCCCATCCTTGCAGGGAGATTTCATGGAGGGGTCGGTGCCAAACTTGCCTCTGCCAGCCAAACTCGTCCACATTCAGCTCTGGCACTGCCCACATGGCTTTTGACCATTTAGAGGAGAGGTATGAAATACCTCTGAAGGAGATGGAAGCCACAGTGTTACATATAGCATAACTATATAATATCTATAATATTTTACCTGCAGAATTAGAAGTATTTTTTACCAGTCTCAGCCCAATTTCCACCTCCAGCACTGCTGAGCTGTGTTTGCTGCTAGCAAGAATTGTACCTCCTTACCCACAGGCAGGACAGGATGATCCATTCTTATTAAAATTATTCATTTTCAAAAGCCCAATATTACATATTAGGAATAAGTTTTCCACTGAAAGCTGTTTACCACTACCCAAAGCTTTTAACTTTTTAAATCTCCCTTCCTCAAACATTTTTTGGGTCACACTCTGGCACTTGGGTTATTTCTGGGTATCTCTCCTGGAGGACTGACCCAGGCTCTCCACTTCCAACATGTTCACAGGGCACAGCCCAACCAGCTTTTGCAGGAACATTTGGACATTGTAACACACAATTCCCTGTTTATTTCCTCCCTTTCCTGCAGTGCTGGCGTGGGCAGGACTGGAGTGTTCATCACCCTGAGCATCGTCCTGGAGCGGATGCGCTACGAGGGGGTTGTAGATATTTTCCAGACAGTGAAGATGCTGCGAACACAACGACCTGCAATGGTGCAAACAGAGGTGAGAGGGCCCCCAAGCTGTCCCAGGAATCATAAAATGGGTTAGGCTGGGTTGGGTTGGTTTGGGAGGGACCTCAAGCCCCTCTTGTTTCATTCCCTTCACTGGCCCGGTTTGCTCCAAGCCCAGGCTGCACTGCTGACTTCACCTAAGAAATACAAAATGAATTTTTTAAAAAATATTCCTATTTTTAGAAAGCCTCTTAAAGATTCCATCCCAGTCTGGAGCCTTGATTCTTACCCAAGAACAAGAATCTGGCTGTGGGGCTGGCAGGAGAGGGGGGATGTTCAGTACCTGAGAGGCACAGGCATAAAAGGGAGAGCTGGAACTTCCCTCTTCAGGAGTTCTCATCTCTTTGACAATCACAGAGGCTCCTGCTCAGCTTTGTGCTGTCTGGAAAGCAGGACAGGGATCCTGAGGAGCCCATTCCCTCCTCTGAGGCTGCTTCTCTTTGCTGTTGGCAGGATGAATACCAGTTCTGTTACCAGGCAGCTCTGGAGTATCTGGGAAGTTTTGATCACTATGCAACATAAAAAGCCATCGTTGTGCAGACTCTACCAACCACTTCAGTCCTGGAAGGCCTCTTCTGACCCAGGAGGAGCGCTTGAACTTACAAAACTGACTCAGAAGAAGAACCTTTTCATCTGGACAGTGCATCGGGAGCAGGGGGGAGGATTGGAAGGAACACCCCTTGGGGAACTCCACGTTGTGACCTGGCCCTCGCAGGGGCAGCTCGGGAGGGCTGCTCAGAACTGCTCTGGAACCTCAGGAGGTGTTCTCTGGGGAGGACAGATGGACACGGGGAAACTGATCCAAAAGCTACAACACACCTTGGGAACTGTTTCTGCTGGAGAAGGGAAGGAAAAACCGACTTTGGTTACATCATTAGAGTTCAGTTTATTTACTAATGTAGTTGGCAGTCTTTAAAGGAAGTCACTTGCAGAATTGAAGGTGTTCTGTGAAAGACAAGGAGCTCAATCTCAACACTTAGGCAAACTTAGGGTCAGGAGTTCTTCTAGCTGGAGTCTTAATAACCTCAGTATCAGCATTGGGATGATTCTGGGCTTGCAGGCACCTTGCAAACAGCATTCACGGGATGCCCCTGCCACGCCAGAGGTTTTATAGCTCACATTTTGAATACTTGGAACATTCCTCATTTCTTCGAATTCCAAAATTTATTTTTTAGGATATTTGAAAGGATAGAGAAAGAGTGAGAGTTACAACCCCCAGAGCTGGCTGTGGGGGGTAGCCCCTCCCCTTGCTTGGGCTGGGGTCTCTGACTGCTGGGTCTGGGCCCCTTCCCAGCACATCAGGCTTTCCCTGGAGCAGGGTGGGACACCCTGGGAAGAAAGGCAGCCCCTTCCTTCCCCAGGCTCTTTGCACATCCACACCCCACTGCTGCCCCCAGCAGCTGTGTCCCCCTGGCCCTGCCAGCAGCATCTCCCTGCCAGGAGCCCCAGAAACACCTGCAGAAATTGATTTCCAAAACCCAGCTGGTTCCTGGTGCCAGCCCCTCACCTCTGAACTCAGCAGCTCTCGGGAGCTCCTCTCAGGACTGGCCCAGCACCTCAGCACTCCTTGCACATCTCCCACATCCCTCTGTCCCCAACGTGCCCCAGCTGTAAAAGAACTGGGAAAGATCCAGGAAGGTGCATCCAATGGCAAATACTGTGAGTGGCTTTCTTTAAAGTATCGATGTAACTGTAACAAGTGACATTACCTTTTTTTTAAATAGTGTATTTTTTCCTTTTTTTTTTTTTTTAAAGACAAAGAATATCAGTCAATGAATTTAAAAGAAAAATTTGCTTATTTGTTCATATTATGTTCAAAGACAGTCTATTTTTTCACTGTAGAAATGTTACGTGTAATGGCTGTGATATATAAAAATGCAGTGCAAATTGCTACTTCTACATATTGCTTTTCTACCATTTAAAAGGTTTAACTTGCTCATGTAAGAACAAAATGTCCTTTCTGGATTTTTTTTTTATTATTATTAATAATTTTTTTGGGTTCTCTTGTTTTAAATCACAGACATATCCCAGGTCCCTGGAAGGGTGGGGGAGCAGCAGGTGGAGGGGTGGTGGCAGTGCCAACTCCCTCCCCTTCAGCTGTGGCCATACAGGGCCAGGGCTGAACTGGGAGATTCAACAACACCAGTGGCTTTTGCTGACTGGAGACAGAGATGTGATTTTGGAGCCTTGACACCCATCAGGTGTTTTAACATCCCAGGTGTGTTGCAGGTACCAGCCTGGCCTGTCTCTGCGCTGGCTGTGCCTCCAGTGCCCAGGAGTTTTCCTGCAGCTGTGCACAGAGCACAGGATAGCTGAGAAAAGCCACCCTGCCCCAAACTCTGCTCACCTCTGCCCTCTCCTTTTTTTTATTTTTCTAGAAGGGGTAATCATGGCCATCAAGTGCTGCCCAGAACCCCCCACACAACCCATTTCCTGTCTTTAACTGAGAAAAAGAAAAAGAAAAAAAAAAAAAAAAAAAAGAACCGACTGAAAGGCTTCTTCGAGATTTTACTTATTTGTGTGAAAGTTGCCCAAATTTCTAAGTATGTTGCAGCAAAATCTTACTGGACAAGTTGGGGGGAGGGGGGAGGTTTTTTTCTTTGTATGAGAGCAAAGTGCTGTTGCTTTCACACTGTTATTTCAAACTGAAACAGTAAGTGGTTTTCATACCACGGTGTATGTAGATATATTGACTTTGTATTAAAGGAAGATTGTCTGAACGTGCTGCAGCCCTGTGTGTGTGGGAGGGGCAGGGCCTCCCAAATCCATCCTGCTGCTGCCCAGGGCCAGGAACAGTTGCTCTCCCTCTGCTCCTGCTAAAAATAGGCACCTGTACAAACCAAACATGTGCCTGCAAAGAAAGAAACTGCTCATCTGGGGAGCTTTGGGCCCAAACTGTTCATGTGTGGAGTTCTGGGTCCAAACTGTTCATGTGTGGAGTTTTGGGGCCAAAGTGCTCCTCTGGGGAGTTCTGGGCCCAAATTCATCTGGGGTGCTTTGGGCCCAAATTCATCTGGGGAGCTCTGGGCCCAAATTCGTCTGGGGAGTTCTGGGCCCAAATTAATCTGGGGTGCTTTGGGCCCAAACTGCTCATCTGGGGAGTTTTGGGCCCAAATTCATCTGGGGAGCTCTGGGCCCTAACTGTTAATCTGGGGAGTTTTGGGCACAAACTGCTCATCTGGGGAGCTCTGGGCCCAAAATGCAGCAGCACAGGCACGAGGTTGGTGCTGGTCCAGCCATGAGGAGTTGGGGGAGCTCAGGCAGTGCCAGGATCCACCAGGAAAGGTCTGTCCCCTCTCCGTGTGTCCCTGGTGTGGCACAGGGCTCAGACCCCTGGGATGCAGAGCCACGGCCCAGGTGCCACTCTGGTGTCACCTGCAGGGCCACGGGGGGATGCCAAAAGCAGAAAGTTCCAGCCCAGGGACAGCCTGGAAGAGGCTGAGGCTGCCCCTGGGTCCCCAAGGACATGTTGGAGCAGCCTGGGACAGTGGGAGGTGTCCCTGGCCATGGCAGGGGTGGCACTGGATGAGATTTAAGGTCCTTCCAACCCAAACCATTCTGGAGTCCTCTGAGCTGCTGAAAACTCCTTGTCCCACTGATCCAGACCCTAAGCCAAGCCTAAGGCTTTCCCAAGCCTGGCTCCTGCTCACAGGTAGGCCCAGTCCAGCCTGAGATTCCCACCTCACCCACCTTAGGCCAGACAGGAGCATGGCAGGGAGAGGCTGGTGAGGACAGGGGGGTTGGGGAATGATGGAAGAGTTGATCTGGGATCTGGGATCCTTCCCTCCCTTCCACAGCTCCCCCTCTCCCTCCTACACTGACACCACCAGCAGCAGCTTGGCTCTAGCTTAAAGAAAAGAACAAAAAATTAATTAGCAAGGTCACAGAGAGCCATGATCAGCATCAGGTGAGCTGAGATCCCAGGGAATGACACCACCTCCAAATGTTGTTACTCCATGTGAGAGATGGAGCGGGGAGGGAGCCAAGCACACATCAAACAGCACCAAGTCCTATGGCACAGGAAAAAAAGAGAAAGGAATAAAACCCAGCAATCTCCTGGTTTATAACCAGGTGTGTCCCTCCAGGCAGCCTGGGAATAGTAACGAGTTTTGACTTCATAATCTGGACTCAAAGGAAATTTGTAGCACGAGTGGCTCCACAGCTCAGCCAGGAGACCAAGACAGGCCCCTCACCACCCTCACATCAGGGGGGGATTTTTGATGCTCACTTTATGTTAGCATTGAAGAGTAGAAAGGAAAAACTGATTCTTCTTCTAAGCTCTGTTTCCCTGGCTCCCTCCCTGCACTCCCAGCACTGCTATTCCTGGCTCTCTGTGACAATCATCATCCCCATCACTGCTCTCCAGGCTCTCATTTTTCTTCCATCCTTTCCTGAGCTGGCATGACCATCCCCCAGCTTGAAATGCAAGCCCCTCATGGAACTGAAATAAATTCCACACGGAGCACAGGAAGGTGAGTGGCAAAGAGAATTGGAACAACAGCTGGGAACTAAGTAAATCTTTCAAAAAATCCCAAGCAACTCCACAGGAAGCCAGTTAGGGAAGCAAATACAGGATGAAATCTTTTCACAGAATCATGGAATATCTTGAATTGGAAGGGACCTACAGGGATCATCCAGTCCAGCCCCTGGCCCTGCCCAGACACCCCAACAATCCCACCCTGTGCTCCCCTGAGAGCTCCTGGCGCTCTGGCAGCCCTGGGGCTGTGCCCATTCCCTGGGGAGCCTGGGGCGTGCCCAAGAGTGAGGCTCACAGGCAGCAGTCCCAGGAGAAGCTGCTGGAATCACATCCCAGTTATAGCTCTGGAATGTGACAGCCTGATGTAGGGATTAATAAAAGGTAAAGGAATTTATTAAAATAAATGGTAACACCAATGCTTCCAGGCTCTGGTATGTGCACGGTGCACCCTGGTGCCCATCCCAGGTGCAAGGAGCAAATGAAACAGGAATTCTTGCTCTGAGCTCAATCTCTCTGGGTTTGCTGTGCCAGACAGCACCAGCCTGAAACCTGGCACGAGGCTGATTTTGGTTTTAATTAAACTGTAAGTGATGGCCCATTAATGCCCGTTTGCAGCAGGGCTGGGGGGGAGGGCTCTCGTTCCTTATTGATCCCAGGGTTTTTCCCTCTCTCTGTCTCTCTCACACACAAGCTCCAGTGACAGCTTTGACAGCGAGTTTATTAGAGATGTGAGCAGGGCTGGAAGGAGTAAATCACCACAGGTAATATTTCACAGAACAGGGCTGTCCCAAGGGCTCCACGTCTACACAGATCCAGTTCCCCACAGAGGAGAGGGGTTAAGGCATGGACAGGTTTTACCAGAGCTCTCTTTTATTAGAGATGAGAAGGACACTGAGAGCAGAGCCAAACCCACCCCTCCAGCTCAGTTTTCCTTATGGAGTGTCCAGGGCATGGCTCAGTGCCTGCTCCAAGCAGCAGATCCAGGCAGGAACATTCCTGGCAGGATTCAGAGCTGCCCCAGCCCTGGCCAGTGCTGGTCCCAACTCCAGGGGCCCCAGGCCGAGCCTGAAGAATCCTCTGGAGGGATTCTCCTCACAGTTTGATCAGTGTCTCTGTAAGCCCTGGCTCTGCCCCAGGCTCACCCAGACCCCCAAAGCTCAGAGCAGCAAAGCCCTTCCCAGGGCCTTGGAGGGAGCAGGTTTGTCCCAGTTCCCATTTACACACTGGGCAAAACCAGTTTGTGCCTCAGTTGGAATTTGCAGCAGCCTGGATGCCAAATCCCTGAGGGATTGATTTGCAAAAGCCCCCAGGCCCCTGCACAGCCCTAAACCAAGAGCCCCCATCCCCTGCAGCAGAACAAAGGCTTTAAAGTAGCTGTAAGTGTAATTTACATTCCAGAGGAAAAGGAAAAGCTTTTCTTGGTTTACAGAATTACCCAAGTGGCAAAGCAGTTCCCAGGCCAGGAGAAATTCCTCACGTTGCAATGTGCTTTAATTATACCAAGAGCAGCAGTAACAGACCGAGAAATCAATTCCTTCTCCTAAATAAGATGGTTGCAAATTCCAAGTCGGCAAGTGAACAGATGTAGAACTGAAATGGAAAAAGTAAATACCCTCAGAGGTGCTGAGAAAATTGTCTTACTCTTGCTACAAGTTCATCCTCTGGGAAGGGGAAACAGGGAGCCTGCTCCCAGATTTCCCAAGGAGGAAACCACAAGTTCAGTCACTTCCAGTGCAGCATCACCACAGGCACCTTTAGAGGTGCCACAGTGTAAATGGTGATGGAGGAAATGACAATTCCTGGCTGGGAGGGTGGGCAGGCCCTGGCACCGAGTGCCCAGAGCAGCTCTGGCTGCCCCTGGACCCCTGGAAGTGTCAAAGGCCAGGCTGGAGAGGGTTTGGAGCAACCTGGGATATGGAAGCCGTCCCTGTCCCTGTCCCTGTCCCATCCCTGTCCCTGTCCCTGTCCCTGTCCCTGGCAGGGTGGGGTGACCTGGGGCTGAGTGTTACCTTGCTGTGTGATAACCACACACTCTGTCCGACCCTTTGATGCATTCACACCCCAGGCAGGTTTAATTTCCCTGGTTTTCCATGATGTGCTGACCCATCCCTCCCTCTGCAGAGCAGGACCCCGGGATCCCTTTGCAATCTGCACAGGGAGCAAAGCCCCAGGTCCAGGTCCCTGCTGTGCCTTTATCTCCTGAGACACCAAAGGCCCAGCTCCTTCCAGCCTGAGAGGGAGAAATTCCTGGTTCAGGAGTTCGGGTTGGCTCAGTGAGAGGGAGGAATTCCTGGTTCAGGAGTTTGGGCTGGCTCTGTGAGAGGGAGAATTCCTGGTTCTGGAGTTTGGGCTGGCTCTGAGAGAGGGAGAAATTCCTGGTTCAGGAGTTTGGGCTGTCTCAGCGAGAGGGAGAAATTCCTGGTTCAGGAGTTCGGGTTGGCTCAGTGAGAGGGAGGAATTCCTGGTTCAGGAGTTTGGGCTGGCTCTGTGAGAGGGAGAAATTCCTGCTTCAGGAGTTCGGGCTGGCCCAGNGTTTGGGCTGGCTCTGTGAGAGGGAGAATTCCTGGTTCTGGAGTTTGGGCTGGCTCTGTGAGAGGGAGAAATTCCTGGATCAAGAGTTTGGGCTGGCTCAGTCCATGCCCGTGCACACACGGGGCACAGGCAGGGTGCAGATGGCAGCCCCAGATTAATGGGTTACACAAGGAGTTTATCCTGGGCTTACTGAGGATAATAAACCCCTCAGGGAAAAAATTGTGTCCAAATGATTAAAAAAAAAAAATCTCTTCTGTTTAAATATATAAAGTTCTGCCTGAGCTGTGTAAGGTGTTGTTCAGGAAATTGCTGAACAGCAGTGAGTCAGGTTCCTTCTCCCATCTGGGGCTGGGAATAACTCCACCAGGGTGGGGATGGCACTTTGGTACTTCTGTGGGCAAACAACAACCCACACCCAATCCATAGATGTGTTTTTGTATTTTTGGGACAGCAAACACCCTGCTCAAGGCTCAGACTGGCTGGGGCTCCGAGTATCCTGGGATAGTGGAAGGAGTGTGCCCGTGGCAGGGGGTTGGAATGAGATGAGCTTTGAGGTTCTTTCCAACTCAAACCATTCTGGAATTCTGTGAGGTGTCTGTCCGTGTGCTGAGGGTCAGGAGAAGGATGGGGCAGTCCCAGTCCAAAATGCATCCACCTGCACTGCCCCAGAACACACCAGGGAGGAGCTGCAAACCCTTTCCCCAGGGTCACACTGCCAAAAACACAATGAAAACCACCAAAAAAATGCACAAATCACGAAAATAAACCCACCCTGAGCCCTGCAAGTTTTGGCCATGGGATATTTTCAGAGGCTGGAGGTGCCCTCAGGGAGTCTCCAGCAGCAGGGGAGGGGTGGCCCTTGGGCCTGAGTCTGCCCTGGGGGTGTCCCTGATGCCACCAGAGCTCTGGGGCACAGCTGGAGCTGCCCCAGCTGTGCCAGAGCAGCCCCAACCCCGGTGTCCCAGCCCAGGGCTGAGAGATTTGGGGAGGGACACCCCAACCCCAGCCCTGTGCACCCAGGGACAGAGAGCAGGGAGGAAAAGAGTCCTGGAGGAGGGAATAACATCCAACAGAACAAGTTTGGAGGGCCACTGGTAAGAACCCAGGGGTGCCTGGGGTTACAGGTCCACCACAGGGAACCCCAGCCTGGGTTGGGTTGGGTTGGGATGGGTTGGAAGAGGCCTTGAAGCTCCTCCAGGTCCCCCTACAGCTCCCAGAGCTGGCTCCATCTGCACAGAGGAACAAACCCACCCCAGGTCCAGCTCACAGCTCGGTGTCAGAGGGGGAAGCTTCCCCTGGAAACACAAATTTCACCTTTTTAAGCAGGAAGAAATGTTTTCATAATTTCTTAGCCTCAAATGTCTCACTCCCCCCTCCCACCTCCCTCTCCTCAGAGCTCTTGCAGAAGGGGTGATGTTGTAGGGTATCCCCTTTTAGCTACAAATAATTTTTTTAGGTTGAAACCTAAAGATAAATCAAACCAAATTACTATTCCTTCAGGAAAAGCCGACTCAAATTGCTGCGCAATTTTTTATCTAAATAATGTTTAAATTTTAAAAAGGGGGGAGAAAAAACTAATTACATCTTTGTGTGGAAGATCATAAATCACATAATTACAATGGGAACCTCTGCATCTTTGCAACAGACCAAAAGCAGACTACACAAGTTCTTATCTCATTGCTGTTTAATTAAGAATTATGTTTGAGCATCTTCTTTTTAATTATCACAGAGCCCAGATGACTTCTAATCTCCTTTTTACCCAAAATGAGAGAAGGTGCAGTCCAAAATGGGCCCTAATGAGTTTACAATTTGCTCTTTGGGGAACTTTAATAAAATTTACTCCACACAGAAGATTAACAGTGATAAAGTGAACTTCCAAAGAGAACATTTGGTTCCTTTCAATTGGCATCACACGAGTGCCAGGAGCTGCCAGAGATGCAGAGGGGTCACTTCTTGGGGGTTTCACACACGGTTCTGTCACTGCACCTGCACCCCAAAAACACCTCCAAGGGCACAGCAGGGCTGGGGAAATGAGGAGAGCAAAACCAGGGGCTGTGTCTGCACCAGGGCAGGGACACCTCCCTGTCCCAGGCTGCCCTAATGCCAACCTTGGGCACTGCCAGGGATCCAGGGGCAGCCACAGCTGCTCTGGGCACCTGTGCCAGGGCCTCACCCCCTCACAGGGAGGAATTCCCCTCCTAAAATCCCATCCAACCCCACCCTCTGGCTGTGAGAAGTTCCATGTCCTTCCTCTGAACATGAGGAGAAACTTCTCCCCATCTAAACATTTTCCCTCTGCCTGGTGTCCTGCTGACCCTGTGACCCGAGGTGACAACCCCCACACACAGAGATATCTGTTTATGAATTTGTGAGGGGTTGTTTAAGCCCAGCACACAGCAAATACCTTTTAATTCAACTGGCTGAATCGACACAGAGAGATTATTAGTTTTCAGTAAGATTTGATTCAATTAATTAGCCTGAAAATATCAGCACAGCCAGGCGAGCAAAGAAAAACAGAGATAAATCCCTGCCATGGTGCTGCTTCATCTTTTAAAGGCAATTAACTCTTAGTTATTAGCTTTTAATTAGGGAATAATAATGACACCATTAATACAGTTTATTATACTTGTCAGCAGACAGCTGTTCCAACCAGATTCTATTATCAGATCTTGGCTTTTGTCTGCTCCTGCAGGGCAGGGGAGGCAGAGCTGGGGGGTCCCTGGTTCCCCTCACAGGGAGCTGCCCCAGCCAGGCCTGCCCAGGGAGGGATGGAAAAACACGTGAAAAACATGTGATGGAAAAAAAAAAAAAAGTGAAAAACACCTTCACTCTCCTGTGAGAATTTAAAAAGTTTAATAGAGGACAATAGGAGACAAGAACCATGGAGCAGAGGTTATTAGGGCCAGGTGCAGCTTGGCACTCACCAAGAGCTCACTGTTATCTTCAGGGATACCCCTGAAATACCTTTAATGACATCAGCCTGTTGCATATTCACAGACCCTTATGCAGAGTAAACTTTCCCCCAAACTAGTTTCCATGTTCCAAGAACTGTTTAGCCTGGCTCCTCCTTGGATCTGCCTTTTTAGAGCACGGGGATTCCTTGGGTGTGGTTTTAGTCCTTTTTTATCCCCTCCAGTTTTTGGGCCTTGGTCCTCAGTGCCTTCAGAGGGTGAGTGCTGATGGTTGGCAGATCTGCAGCAGGTTCTTCACGTGTTCATGGGATGTTATCCCATCCCAGCAGGCATTTTAACACAGGCACACTGATATCAGCTATTTCACTAAGCTTAATTAACAACAAAAATAAAAACTCTATATTTATAACAAAGCTACTTTAACACCACACATATAAAATCCATTTTAATACTTGCAAAAAGCCAATTTTACAATATGTATCTATGACAGAGCAGGAGCAGCAGCTCCCTGCCGGGCTCTCAGAGTCAGCAGAGCTGTCACTGTGGGTTAAAGCACCTCTGCTGTGGTTCCTCCCTCCCGGGGGCTCCAGCAGCCCTGGCTGTGCCTTTGTCTCTGTCCCGGGGGATTCCGGAGCCCTCCCTGGCAGGGGGACACTGGAGCTGTGCCTCAGGTGCTTTCACACCTCTGCTCACAGCACCTGAGATGGATCCCAAACATTCACAGCACCAAAATCTTCCCAGGTTTATTTTCTTTTCCTCCCAGTTTAATTTTTTAATTAATTTTTTAATTTCCCTCTTTGGAAGTGCCGAGCAGATCAGGGCAGAGCTGACTTGGAAACAAATAATCACCTTAAAGGAATTAAACACTTGGAATAATTCTACCCATTCCTGATCTCATTCCACCCCACTGCCAGGCCCACGTCCCAGTGTGCAGGCAGCTGCCAAGGGTGCCAGAAACACCTTGGGATTCTTTCTTTTGTCCCAAATTTATTGTGAAACTTCAAATCCTGCTGGAAGAGCAACAACCACAACCTTGGCAATGTGCAGCCAAATGCCTCAAGTTTTCATTTCTGTGTCTGCTGAGTCACCAAAATAAAATCTCCAGAGGCCAGTGATTACACAGCAAACCACATTTCCCATTATTTTTCCCATTATCCTGTTTCACCGTGTTCTAGCAAAGACTGGAAACCATTTCCAGGGCACAAGCCTGACTTCACTGTGGGTTTTTTATTCCTTTATCACGCAGGAATTAATCTTACCCCAAATTATGCACGCAGGATGCTCCAGCAACACAAAAACACAACGCCATACATTTCCCAAATCTACTCTGGAGTTAATAAATCACCAAAATAAGTGTAGAATACTCTGGTGGGTTCCACCACCTTGGCTTTAATTTGTTTTCCTTGCTCTGGACTGGAGAAGCCCTAAGGGAAACACCAGGAGCTCCTTGAACTGGCAGCCTTCTTGAGGAAGGAATTTTCTTCCTCCTCTCCCAACACAGTGCAGACAAATCCTGAGGAAAAAATGAACATGGAGTAGGAAGAAAGCAGCTGGGAGAGCCTATTTTCAATTTTCTACAGGAAAGCAGAGTTGTTAAATTGAAAGCAAAGCTGTACAAAAGGAAAAACTTCCCCCACTGAGCACTGACATAAAAATAAGAAGGAGGAGGATGGCAGGAGAAGAACCAGATTATAACCATGGACCTGCAGCACAGAGAGGCTGCACTGCAGGGAAAGGAACAGAGAGAAGGGGAAAGGGAAAAAAAGGGGAAAAGGGGAAAGGGAAAAAAAGGGAAAAGAGGGAAAAGGGGAAAGGGAACAGGGAAAAGGGGAAAGGGAAAAAAAGGAAAAAGGGGAAAAAGAAAAGGGAAAGGGGAAAGGGAACAGGAAAAATGGAAAAGGAAAAAGGGAAAGGAACAAAGTGCTGGGAAGCCACAGCAGGACACAGCAGCTCCCAGGACAGGCTGATCCCTGTTCCCAGGCTGGCAGGTCCCAGGTGCAGTGCCAGAGGCATTGTCACCTGTGCCACCCCTGTGCCACCTCCATGTGACCCCTGTGCCACCTGTGTCACCTCTGTGCCATCCTGTGTCACAGCACTCCCAGCCCGAGCTCCCTCTGCCCTCACACTGAGGATTTCAGCAGAAACTTCTCAATCCTGGTACAACAACAGAAACTCCTCAGCTCAGGGGTGGGCTCTGCTCAGCTGGATCCAGGTGCAAGTCAGGAGAGGAAAACAACAAAAAATCGAATTTCAACAATTTTTGTCTCTCATCCCACTCACTCCACCCCTGCCAGGGCAGGGACACCTTCCCCTGTCCCAGGCTGCTCCCAGCCCTGTCCAGCCTGGCCCTGGGCACTGCCAGGGATCCAGGGGCAGCTCTGGGCACCCTGTGCCAGGGCCTGCCACTGCTGCTGCTCACAGCAGAGCCCCACCAGGTCCCTGTCACCTGCAGGTGCTTCACCACTGGGGCCTGAGCACAAACACCTGAAAAAACCTGAGGACATCTCTCACTTCTGAGAAAAACTGCAGGGAAATTGATTTGGACAAAATGGACCGAGTCCTTGATTTGGGAGTATCACAGAAGTGAGAGAACTCGCAGTGTTTAACAAGCAGCCAATTGTCTCTAAGCTGAATTAGTGAAAAATGTGATGATTAATTGCTCTGTAGCCCAGGCCCATCCCTGAGCAGAGGGACCTCACTCAGTTGTGCTCAGGCAGATTTTTCACTTCGTGCTGACAAAAATCTCACACTAATCACCCAACCCAGGCCACAAAGCTCCTGGATTGCAGTGTTAATTCCGTGTTACAGCTGAATCCCAGATTAACCAGTCACACCAAGTGGCTCTGAGCTGTTCAGGTGACAAAGAGAAGGAAACCTCAGCTCTCAGCAGAGCCACGAGGAAATCAGACTTGCACCAGAGCCCTTCTCCCACCTCGTGGCTTTTCCACAGAGAAAACTGCCCAGCCACCCTTGTGCACCTCCAATCAACTCAGATTCATCTCTTCAGCCAGGCAGATGAATCCCTGCTCCTCTCCAGGCAGCAGCATCTTGGCCTGGATCATGGCTAACTGACCATTCACTCCTAATCAAAGACAATTTGCTGCATTTTCCAGAGATGGCTCCGTTAAATGAAGCAGATGAGCAGTGGATCTGGCCATTTCTTTATTTTTAAACCCTGATCTGGGGCACAGGGGAGGGTATCACTCCTGCTTCAGAGAGAGGCTGGCTGCGAGCTCGTTTGCCAGGGGATATTAGCAGCTGGCATCTGAAATGGCAAGGCTGGGGTGGAGAGGTAAGCCAAAGTGAACTGTGCTGAAACAGAGCCAAAATCCTGTTTGTTCCACAGGAAAAGTGGTTAAGCTGTGGTCACTGTGTAATTCCAAACAGTATTTGCACAGTGACCTTTACATTTCCCCTCTTGGAAACCAAATATTTAATTGTTTTGCTGCTTTCATGCAGAATGAAAAACTCCCAGTGATTTTCTGTTGGTGAGCAAGTAACCCAAGGACTTCTCTTCTTCTGCTATCAAAGCTGCCAAATAATTCCATGTCAACAGCTCCAGCCCATTTGAGCCTCAGGATTGTGCCAAAACTGCCTTTTTTTGTGTGTGTGCCTGTGCACAGTCATTCATGGGACAAGGAACACGAGATGACCTGAAAATGGGGCTGGAAATCAGGAACCCACAGCGGCTCCTCGGGAACCTCTCCCTGGAGTCCCGAGCACTTTGTTCCCTGCAGGTCCCACCGGTGCCGGGTGCTCTGACTCCGATTTCCAGGGTTGAACTGCCTCGGGTGAGCCCGGCCCGGCCCTCCTGGAGCTGCCATCCCCGGGGGGATCCCTGGGCTCAGCAGAACCTCCGGGAGCAGCAGAACCTCCCGGATCAGCTCTGGGCTCAGCAGAACCTCCGGGAGCAGCAGGACCTCCGGGAGCAGCCGAACCTCCCAGTTCAGCTCTGGGCTCAGCAGAACCTCCGGAGCCCCAGGCTCAGCAGAACCTCCCGGAGCAGCTCCGGGCTCTGCAGAACCTCCCGGATCAGCTCCGGGCTCTGCAGAACCTCCCGGAGCAGCCCCGAGCTCTGCAGTACCTCCCGGATCAGCTCCGGGCTCAGCAGAACCTCCCGGAGCAGCTCCGAGCTCTGCAGAACCTCCCGGAGCAGCTCCGAGCTCTGCAGAACCTCCCGGAGCAGCCCCGGGCTCAGCAGAACCTCCCGGAGCAGCTCCGAGCTCTGCAGAACCTCCCGGAGCAGCTCCGAGCTCTGCAGAACCTCCCGGAGCAGC
>WEZZ01008202.1:218051-238837 GCA_013400585.1 Chloropsis cyanopogon | reverse complement strand
CCTCCCGGAGCAGCCCCGGCCTCTGCAGAACCTCCCAGAGCAGCTCGGAGCTCTGCAGAACCTCCCGGATCAGCTCCGGGCTCGGCAGAACCTCCGGGAGCAGCAGAACCTCCCGGAGCAGCTCCGAGCTCTGCAGTACCTCCCGGATCAGCCCCGGGCTCTGCAGAACCTCCCGGATCAGCCCCGGGCTCTGCAGAACCTCCCGGATCAGCCCCGGGCTCTGCAGAACCTCCGGGCTCTGCAGAACCTCCCAGAGCAGCTCCGAGCTCTGCAGTACCTCCCGGAGCAGCTCCGGGCTCAGCAGAACCTCCCGGAGCAGCTCCGAGCTCTGCAGAACCTCCCGGATCAGCTCCGGGCTCAGCAGAACCGGGGCACGCCCGTCCCACCCTGCGGGGGCTGATCCATCCCCCGACCTCGGTTCCTGCTCCAGACATCTCCAAAATCACACGGCAGAGCTGAACCTCCAAAAGCTTCGTGTGGGTGTAAATTCCAAGAGTTCCTCCCCACCGGATGATTCCTCAGGAAAACTATTAAGCTGCAAAAGAATGGAAGTTGGAGATTTCTTCTTTCACACAACCTGCAGTATCAGCCTCATCCTGCAAGAACTGGAGAGGAATTTATCAAAAAGCTCGGGATGGGAAATTGAAGGTGTTTAAATGAAGTTTCAGGAAGATGCTGTTTGAGGAGATTCAACGACCTCCTGCTGCATAAGAGTTGAAACTTAGAAATGAAGAGACTTCAACCCCCCAAAAAGTGTCATTCTGAAATGCTCAACAGCTTTTAATTGATTTTGAACCTAGAGGCAGAGAAAAAAAAAATAGGCAAAAAATACATCACAGCCTTAATCTAGGGGGAGAAAGAAAGAAAAAATCATTGTTTTTATAGCACATAATCAGACACAAATATATCTCACTGGAGGAAGGGGTAGGAATGTGCATTTCCTATTTCCTTTTCAACAGGCTGATGCCCAGAGGCCATCAGCATGGCCACTATCCCGAATTTGCACAAGTCATTCCTAAACCAAAAAAGAGGGATTTAAAAATCAACAAAAAGAGAAAAACCCTTGCTCCAAGGAAGGGCATTCAACAGTTCCAGGTTCATGTTTCAACATAACTGAGCATCTGAGTATGGGGTGAGGAAACACACTTCTGTTTTTACAATATAAATAGTATTTGGGAAAGGTACTACATATGGATACAGCTACTGCAGGACTCGAACATGCAGAGGAAATTCCCCATCGCTCACAACCACTCATCCCATCCCACCCTTCCCTCCCACCTCCAAAAAAATTCCTCTGCTGGTTAAATTTCTCTTTCAATTGTTTTAAATATTTCTCTCGTGGCCTGGCAACATTCTTAGTCTTTTATACAGCAAGTTTTCTATTTAATCATATTTCAACCGACAGGAGACAGCTCTGTAGGAGGAACAACTGAGGCTCGGGAGAACCTTGCCAATTTTTGAAACTTTTATTAGTCTCAGTTTGGTTTTATTCGTGGAGACATCTACTGAAAACGTCAGAAACTCAGAAATAAAAAAAAACAAACCAAAAGCAGAACCCTGTTTCCAAGGTCTTACAGCCACGCACGCGCAGCCACGCACACGAGAGGGACCCGTAGCAGAGGCAGGAGAAAGGATGGCACCTCCAATCCTCAAGGGAGAACAAAACCAAAGTAAAAAAAGAATTAAATTGCTTTATTCTATCTCCACTCTTTCACTAGGACAGTTTAATACCCATGGAGTCTCTTAAGATGCTAATCTACCATCTGCTAGCCCACAAATCCTTCCCACTTATTCCCTTGAAGATCCAGCCAGAGCGTTGTTTAACAGCCTCTCCCCGGAACAACGACCACCTTGCAAAGGGGCTTAAAAATAATAATAAAAACAAGAATATTGTCTCTCTCCATCCAGTCATTTCAGGGAATTAAGTGGAAAAGATTGCAGTGCAGCATTCCAGGTTGCTCACCGGCCCGGCCGGGGCGTGGAGGGAGGGGAGGGTCCCGGTGCCCCCTCCCCCTGCACCTGAACCTCCCCAGCGCTGCCCTTCCAGCTCGGGACCAGCACTGCCTCGTTCTCTCCCTCTGGACTGCCTGAGGTCCTCCAAAGAGAGTGGAAGACTTTCCAGTGACTTCGGCAGGGTTTGGATCAGGCTCTTTGCCAGGCACTGCTCCACATCAGCTCTTCAGCCCGAGGGGATTTCCAAACGTCCAGGGTTGGGCTTTGCCTTTAGTGCTCCTTCAATCCTCATTGGAGTCCAATCACAGGCAGGGCTTGCACTCCTCTTCCCCAGGAGTAACTCACAGGCTCAGTCTTTACTTAAGGAAAGGATGTCACGACAATCAGATGTTTGGGGAATTTCTTCTTTAATAGGATAAAAGAAAAACATACAAACACCTCCCAAGCTTCTGTCATGGAATGATTCTCACACTGTAAGGAGCACAACTCAAAAAAAAAAATAAAATTAAAAAATAAAGAGACAAAGGAAGAGAAAGGAGAAGTGCTAAGGGTGAAGTGCTGCTGGGGAGCTGGGGCAGCCCTCGGAGCTGTGGCCGCAGCGGACGGGGGCAGCTCGTGGGGAGCTAACACAAGCAGCAACAGAACACTTGCCAAACCAGGGTGGCACACTGGAACTCAAAGCCATGCTGATCCTGAACTAGAAAGCAACTGTGATGGCAAAGATGGGGAAGGAAGATGACAGGAATGACCCAAACCTGGCCATTTCTTCCCTAAGCCCCTCCCTGGTGACGTGGCAGCGATGCCAACATCCATCCCAGGGCTTGCGGGGAGCCAATGGCAGAAACGTCCCAGCAGTGAACATTTCTTCCCCCACCTTCCCCAGCTTACAAAGATAGTGTTTCTTTACAAAAGAAGAACCCAGAACATTCCAGGACATCTGCTCTTGCTCTCCCTCTCCCCACTGTAACATCAGTCACAATTCATTTGGGGGTGAGGGGGGAGGATTTCATTTATTTTCTGTTTTAAAGCCATAATCTAGAAAAATGTTTTGTGGAAACTTTCGTTTTCCTATTTTTGCTTGCTTTTTTTTTTTAATAATGCTCATTCATAGAAAACTTCACAAAGGTGACGTCTATGTACAGAAAACACGATTCCAAAGGCTGCTTCAGTAGTCAATGTAATAGCACCTTGAAAGACAAAAGTTTGACAGGTTTGAAAAAGTCCTTTTGTTAAATTTTAACCCTTTCCTCATAAAAAAGAACCAGTCACAAAGCTCCATCTGTAGAAACTCTTCCAAAGTCTCCATGTGAAAAGCTGAAGGGTTTCCAAGCTCCCCAGCTCTTGGTCAGCAACTCCTGGCAAGGTCGAGGTAGCAGCCAGACAGGATTTCCTGCAGTCCAAACCAAGAGGAGATGAAAGAAATTCACAGCAGACTATTGCACAGGGCTGGTCTTCCATTCCACAGTTTCCTATTAATTTTTCCACTAACTCAAAAAGGGTTAATTGAATATTTTGAATGAATCCTGGTTAAAACATGTTGCTCTGAGTCCCAGGCTGGTACTGTGTCTGCAACAGGCTCTCCATAAAAGCCAAATAATCTGGGGTTTGTCCATATTCTTCAGGATTTCTTGGATTCCCCAGCCGGGGACGTTTGGCTGCTCTCACTTCATCTCCTGAAAATACATCTTCCTGAGGGGCCCCAGTGCTGAGGGACTGCAGGAGACACAAAACAAACATTAGGGGCACAGCAGGAACACGGGGAGAGACCCACAGTCCCCTTGGGCTGGGAGCAACCTGGGCATTCTCCAGCCCCATCAGCTGGCTAAATGAAATGGCTTTGAAGGGTAAAGCAGCAGGTCTGAAAATACCCAGCAGGTCTGGAACCAACAAAAAGCTATGAAATAAATCCCTGATTTTTTCTAGGCTCAGTAATTCCTCTGTATGCACTTCAAGGCAGCCTGATCTTGTAGATTAAAAGATTTCTAGGTAAGAGCCACTCTCTAAATCTCCAGTTTGGTGAGAAAAGGGGGTTTGGTCCCACGGTGATAATCAGTTCTCCAGAAACCCCTGAGCTGCAGCCCAGCTCACCTCACACTTGGACAGGATGACTCCACATAACTGAATTCATATGGTGTAAAATGATCTGAACATAATCTTTTAACCAGAGAAAATAAAACTCTGAGCTGAACACACGCAAGGGGAAATCATTTCTGTGCCTCTCAAGCACCCACGGCCAGGATTTCTTCCACTCCGTGTGTATTTTGGGAATGACAAGCAGTTTTACAGCCACAGAAACTGGAGGCTGCATTCACCTAATGTCTAAAAAATACATGAAGGAAATGTGCAGGGGTTCTACAAGCTGCAGCTGGTTTATTGTTTGCTATTTTGGTACCCACCAGGCGAGACTTGACTCTCTTGGGAAGCTCTTCCTCCAAGGTATAAATATCCCCACGCTTCACCATTAGCTGAGAGCCATCTTCAAACTCCACCTGCAGGGAGGCAGAAGATGAACTCAGAGCACTTGAACAGCCCATTCCAGCCTGAGCCACACCTGGGCCCTCCAGGAACACCCAGGAAGCATCAGGGGCCAGCTCCAGGGCTGCTGTGCAATGAGCACTCCCAAGCTCTGGTGAGGATGCTGAGCCCAAAAAGTGCTGCTTTCAGTGCTGTTCAGGCACCTCTGTCTTATCCAAGTGGATTCATTCAGTGCTCCATGGATCCCAAAATATCTGTACTCCAGCTGGCCCAGCACCTCACATTTCTACTGATTTTTGATTCATATCCTGAAAAAAGCAGCTTTTCACTTATAATAAAAGCAGCCCTGTATTCAGGCCAATATGGTAATAAGAATTTCTTTCATCTTAAACAAAGCATTTTCACAGGTCACAAAGAAACAACTCCAGCTACTAAAGTACATTTGTATTTCAACCAGCAGAAATAGTCAGCCAGGTACAAAAAAACTCCTCCCATGAAACCCTTTTTGCTAAGCACTGATTATATCATGAATTATGCATCAGATGTTCCAGGGATGTTTATTCATGGAAACGTGCACAGCAAAATGTTAAAACTATTAAAAGTTTTTAAGGGATTCTTATTTCCTTTGCCCAAGACTTTAATATACTTTTCTGCATAAAGCAGAAGGACACAGAGCACAGTTTAATAGAGGTGTCAAGTTCAGGCTGGACAAACTCAGAGGGAATAAATCATCTGCTCCCAAATCCTCCTCCTGCTCTGCCCAGCTCCAGCAGCCCATCCCTGGTGCAGGCTGAGCTCTCCCATCCTGCAGCAGCACCCCAGGGTCCCTCTGCCACACTCACCTGGTAAATCTGACTGATCTGGGCTGCAATGAACTTGGCCTTGTAGATGATCCCGTCCGTCCACTGCAGCTGCACCAGCTCCCCCTCCGGAGGGGGCCCCATCTGGATGCAGTCCCTGCTCTGAGGACAGAGAGAGAGGGGTCAGAGACACAACTCTGAGCTCAGGAGCCAGAGGTGTGCTAAAACCACATTACATGGTCGTGAGCAGTAAGATACATTTCTGCACTTGTGATTAATTGTGGGCATCTCAAACGAAACCAGCCTGAGAGACCAGCCATCGACTCTGGCAGCTGCTTCTGCTGCCAGCACCCAGCTCATGGACATTTCTCATTACAAATCCCACAACATCACATCTCCTGTATCTCAAAAGCAAGCAGGGCAGCTCAGTGAATCAGTGGCACATCAGGAAGGCAATGCATGAGCTGACAAATCAGCCTCTTCTAGACATTCCCTCTATTAAGTGAATTCCCTGTTTTGAACCAGAAGTGCTTACGAACAATCTGCTTCCCCCATGAATCACACTTGTCAGTTGAAAAATAAGATTATTCAACCACAAAACAAATAGGATGAAATTTAGAACAAACACTGCTTTCTGTGAAGTCATCTGCATTCAGCAAGATCACATCTTTGTAAAGCAACCAAAAAATAAATGAGATAATGTCAGAAACAAGATCTGTCATGAAGAGCGGGATGAGATTTTCTAGGCAAGCAGCAACTTAAAAATTAAAATGAAAAAGTTAAATTTTGCTTTGCTGTTCCACCCCAAGGCACAGATCACAGTTTGTACTGCCTGTGACACAGGAGTGTCCCCAGAGCTGCCTTACAATGATGCTCTCGGGGTAAACGTTGTCACTGTAGGAGCCATCGTCGAAGTTCACTTCGTAGAAGGTCTGGGTGCTGGTGCCGATGACCCTGCAGCGATAGTAGAGCCCGTTCCTGTTCTTGGTGATCACTGTCTGCCCCAGGGCCACCTCCCTGCGGAACGGCACCTGCGTGGGACACAGCAGGGTCAGCTGTGTGCCAGCCACAGCTGGGAAAGCTCTGTCCAAAATTCCATGGAATGGTTTGGGTGGGAAGGACCTTAAAGCCCACCCAGTGGCACCCCTGCCATGGCAGGGACACCTTCCACTGTCCCAGGGTGCTCCAAGCCGCATCCAGCCTGGCCTTGGGCACTGCCAGGGATCCAGGGGCAGCCACAGCTGCTCTGGGCACTCTGTGCCAGTGTTCTACCTTCTTCACAGCCAGGAATTCCTTCCCAATATCCCATCCAAACCAGCCCTCTTGCAGATTAAAGCCATCCCCAACAATGGCTTCCTGGACAATCCTTCCGCATTAAAAGCACAAAACGTTTTGAGCCAACACAGACGGGGAGAAACTATTTTAAAAAACCCCAGAAACCAAACAACCCAAGAAAACCCCAAATCCTCCAGTCCAACCCCCCAGCAGAGAAGGCCCAAACCCAGCCCAAAGCCTACGTTCTGGTTTGCAGCTTTGTGCTTGAAGCAGGTGATAGACACGACGTAGGGCCAGTCGTCGGGCTCCATGGGCACGCCGGCCGCGTGCGCGCACGTCACGTGGAAGGAGGTGGAGCAGTGCTCGTAGGAGCACTGGACACAGGCTCCCGAGACCTTCTTCATCCTCTTCCTGCAGTACACACACCTCTGCAAGAGAACACAGCTGGGGTCACAGCCAGCTCTGCAAGGGAACACAGCTGGGGTCACCTCTGCAAGGGAACACAGCTGGGGTCACAGCCAGCTCTGCAAGGGAACAGAGCCACCGTCGCAACTGCAAGGGAACACAGCTGGAGTGACACCCAGCTCTGCAAAGGAACACAGCTGGGGTCACCTCTGCAAGGGAACACAGCCGGGGTCACCTCTGCAAGGGAACACAGCTGGAGTGACACCCAGCTCTGCAAGGGAACACAGCCAGAGCTCAGATCTCTGGAAGGATCCAGAGCCTGGAGCTGTGCAGAGACCCCACAGCCCCCAGGGGACGTGGCACTGGTGCCTGGCACGGCGCAGAGCCCGTGGCTGCAGTGCCACAGCCAAAGTGATGTTCTGTGCCCACACGGCCAGGACTGTGTGTGTGCACCCACTCAGGATCTCTGCAAGCCAAGAAACTCCAGCAGAAATTGTCATTCCCTACCTCACCACTCCCGTGGCCATGCCAGCACCTCCAGTCACTCAGCCCTGCAGAGCCACACTGGGCACACACAGACTGGACTCCAGTTTGGACTGGGCTCACTGGAACCAGGCAAACACCCACCAGTGGTACCAGAGAAGTGCTGCACCCTCACCCTCCTCACATACAGCAGTGCACCTACACTCCATTAATTCCAACAGCAGCTGGATCCTCACAGGTGCACTGCTGCAAAATAACATTTCCATTTTTCTGAAAGAACAGAACACTGTAACTGCGTGGCAATTTGCTCGATTATATTTAATGGGACATTGTATTGATCAGATCTCATGGAATATAAAATCATATAATGGAACAAAAATACTGTGTGCTTATTTTAGATGCATAAGCATATCAACCATAAATATTTTATTGGCATCCATGTCAGATGAGCCACTGTAGATAATTCAGTCAGTTTTGCAAACAAAAGAAATAAAAACATTGTACAAAAGCACCAGAATTATGGGGGGGAAGGTCTAAAATCTTGGAGACATTTTCACACTCATTTTCTGCAAAGCAGACCCAGTTATTGGGTAAATCAATGTAAGACGTGTGACTGCTTTAAAAAGAAATTACATTTTCTCAAAGCGAAAAATCCTGAGCCTGATGGCACTGACAGTGAGCAGGAGCTGTAGTGGGAACAAGAGAAATTTCCTCACTCCCTGTAACAGCACCAATTCTTGTTTCCAGCCCCTCAGAAATACAGTAAAGGAGATTTTGGGAATCCCAGTCTAAAGAATGGATAACGTTTGCAGGAATCACCACTCAGTTTTTAACATTTCCAGGAATCTGTCACTGATCAGCAAATCCCAGAATGGTTTGGGCTGGAAGGACCTTAAAGCTCATCCCACTCATCCAGCCCTGTCCAACCTGGCCTTGGACACTTCCAGGGCTGGGGCAGCTTCTTTACCTTATCTGAGGCTGGGACAAGGCAAATCAGGGCAAAATTAATATCACACACACAAGACAAATGTGCCTTTCATGGTTAAAATGAACAAAAGGTGTCCCTGACCATGGCATGGAACTCCAAAACCTTCAAGGTCCCATCCAACCCAAACCATTCTGGGATTCTGTGATTTCTTTTCCAGGAACACTTCTCTTCCTTGAAAGCAAAAGATACCAAAGAACAGGAGATCTGTTCTTCCTTATTCCTGTGCAACATCCCCTCCCTGCCTGGGCTCTGCCCCACATTTATATGAAATAAGTCCCATTCCTTCCTATGAATTAACTGAAGGCAGCTTGTTTACACCACAGATTAATTCGGCCTTTTTACACAAACGAACAAAAGCCAGGAAATTCAAAGCCAGAGCCTGAGTGCTGCCAGAACGTGGGTTTAGCCTTTAATAAGCTGAGCCTTTATCACTCTGCAAAGCATGTTCCAGAGGCAGATAAGCACCAGGAAAGGGCACAGCAGGACTGAGGGGAGTCAACAGCACCGATGCCATTATTAACCTGTCGATATCCCCTTGTCCCAGCAGCAGGGACAGCTGCTGACACAAAGGGGGCTCGGGGAGCATTAACCCTCCCAGGGCAGGAATCTGCCCCTCCTGATGCCAACAGGACTCTGCCAAGCCAGGATTAGCACACACCCAGTGCCACCCTGCGCCCACACAAACTCCCTGTGACAGGCACAAGAGCTGCAGCAAAGGGAGATTCAGAGGAAATATGATCAAAAGGTAAATGTGAGTGACAGTGAAATGTAAGGAGTGATGGAGGAAGTGACAATTCCTGTCTGTGAGGGGGGTAAAACGCTGGCACAAGTGCCCAGAGCAGCTGTGGCTGCTCCATCCCTGGCAGTGCCCAAGGCCAGGCTGGACACTGGCGCTTGGAGCAGCCTGGGACAGTGGAAGGTGTCCCTGCCATGGCAGGGGTGGCACTGGGTGGGATTTAAGGGCCCTTCCAACCCAAACCAGTCTGGGATTGTATGAAAATACAGATCTGGAAGTGTGGGAGATGGGATGGACAGAAACACCAGTGCCAAGTGCTGTGGGAAAGCTGCACATGGAGATTTAAAGGCATTTTCTGTGGGAGGGAAAAGAGTCCAAAGCACAGGAGAGAAATCTTCGGAATAAACGCACACCAGAGTCAGGTCACTGCTGAGAGTAAGAAATGGGCTGTCTGCTGCATGATGAACACTGCAATTCATTTACTCCACTGAGGAATGACAGCTAATTATTCCAAATTTCCACGTCATAAATAATTTACGTGCACAGGGCTGTAATGTGCCATCAATCTGGGAGCAGGAAACTGCAGTCCTGAAAATGGTGCCATACCCACAAATGGAGTGAAAAGTCTGCTTGCACAGGGAGACCTGGTCCAGAGAACAGGATATACCTTTCACCAGATCACTGCCACTCCTTGGCACCTCAGCCCTCATCACAGGAACTTAAAACATTAAAAACATATTAAAAAAATCAAATAATAACCATGGATAACCCCTACCTCCTCTCTCCTCCACTATCCTCATCCATTCACATCAACTGTCCTCACCCTTCACATCATTCCTTCTCTCCTTTTCCATCTTTTCCAGCCACAAAGGTCATCTTCCCAATTTTATCAAGTTCTGCACCAAGCCCGTCATTGCCAAAGTCAGGAGCTCCAATGCCATCCCCTTTTAGTCACCCTCAGTTTATCTCCCTAACTGCAGCTGCTCACCTCCAAAGCACAGACAGCCCCCAGCTCCCCCACATGCTCCAGGAATTACCTGCAAATTCCCATGAAGAATCCTACAACTCCCCACCATGGCTCATGGGTCTCTGCACCCAATCTTATCCAATTTCCACCCCCTTGGTACATCACATCCCACACCACAGCACCTCTGCCTCTGTGTTCTGCCATCCAAATTAATTGTTTAATCCTTACCTAACTGATAGGCCTTGAACTTTCCAAGTGAAGGGCCTAAAGCCAGGCTTTGATATCTGAGCTACAAGCCAGGCTCTGGCTAACAGCAGCATAAGGAATATGTGCCTGTAAAGTCCAACACTGGCCTGTGTAAGTCGAGGCACTTCATGCAAAAATTCTCCACATTCCCTGAGAAAGGAAGAAAATACAAGGTGCAAATGGAATACAACAGAAGAAATCAAACAAAATTTCTCTCCAGAGCTCCAGGAGTGTTTGGACAATGCTCTCAGGGTGGGATTGGTGGGGTGTCTGTGCAAAGGAGTTGGAGTGATGGTCTTTGGGGACACCCCCAGCTCAGGATATTCTGGGATTCTATGAAACTTTGCAGTTTTAATTGAGGAATGAAGGAGAAATGGGTGCAGTGGGTCTGTGCAGAGGCTGTGGTAGGCACAGGCTCTGCCTTGGAGCAGAGCAAAGCAGCAGGGTCAGACACACACAGACACTGCCCTGGCTCTGCAGGACTGCCAGGCAGCCAAGGAAGGGTTAAAGAATTAAGTCATGTTTCCTTGTGAGGCTCCATTAAGCAATACAAGTGAGTGTTGTGTAAAAGGATTTTAAGTTCAGCGTTACAAGTGCTGGTAATGAAGAGGATGCACGTTGGAAGTGTCAGCTGATCCATAAAGAGCCACCGCTGCAAGATTTATCACCCTGGCTCTGCACTGCCCCATCACTCCTGCTGAATAATGAATGCTTTTTACATTCACATTTGTGTACAAAACCCATTTGCACAACAGAGAAATAACTCTGGAAGCAGGGATAGGTTCCTCCTAATCTCTCACCCAGGCTCGCTGCACTAAGTAGCAGCTCTGTTAACGAATCCATCAGAGCTAACCCATCTATCACTGCTCCAGCACCTTCCCCATCCCACACTGTGTCACCCAGCTGACTTCTGTACCAAAAAAAAGCAGCAAAAGCACAATTTATTTTGCAATAACACACTATAGTGATGGAGCATTAACTAACATTAAGATAAATTGCTCTGAGCTAATGAATCGTCCATTACTAATCCCTCGGATGAGGCCACACAGCTAAATAACAACTTGGAGCTGGGCTTGTATTAAAATCCTTGCAGTCAGGGTCACAGAAATGTTTATTCATTTCTACAAGAGATTTCTTGATAGAAAAAGAGAAATGAATTCATCTTTCCTTTGTCAGGAAAGCTGAATTAGAGATGAACAAATCAGCTTCTCTCTAGTCACCATGTCCCTCTGCACTCCCGCTGTGCAGCACTCAGAGTAAACAGAGCTTTCAGGCACTTTCCACCTGACTGCAGGTGGGAAGGAGTCCCAGGCTCTGCCCAGGTACAGCACACTCCCAGAGAGTAAGGGCACATCTGGAAATCAGAGTGGTTGTGTGTCAAAGCACTGACAGGGCTCAGCAGACAAAAAATGCAGCTTTTGTTTGGAAATGAGAGCAAGATCACCTCCAGTCTCAGCTGCTTCACGAACCCACACAATGTTTTTCTGTCTAGTTACAGCTTTTCCCTTTAAGGTTCTTGTTCCCAAACACTGTCCCCAGTAAAAAACACCCACCAGTTTCCACCTCTGCTCGGGGATGGCGCTGATGTCCACAGGATGACGCTCTATGACATTGAGGAAACGCGCCTCGGGGACAGCGATGGCACAGATTACGTGGACCCACCTGGGGAGCAAAGTGGAGACACAAATCAGGGCCTGCATCATTTGAATGAAATGCTCAGGAGGGCAGTTAACATTTCCCTGCCTCCCTCAGCACTGAGGCACATTTCCAGGGGTTGGCAGCCTTGGCAACGTTCCCAATCGACTGTTAATTAGGGTGGCACAAGGTAAATGTCTCTGGAACAACAGAGATCAACCTTCTTCCACACCTCATTTTGCACAATGCTGAACATTCTCTGAGAAGACTTTTCTCTGAGAAACAACCACATTCAGCAGGAGTTCAGAAGCTCTGCTGTCGAGCAGCCTGGTGCAGCGTAGGGCAGCACAGCCACCTGGGCTCATCCTGCCAAGTCAACGAGGAGCAGTTCCCTCCAGAACCCCAAAACTTGCTGCTACACTGAGTATTAAGACCAAATTCACAAGCCAAGGAGATAAGGTGCAGTATGGAAGGAAAACACACTCAGAACCAGCACTCACCGGCCATCAGTGGTCATCTGGAGAGCTCCTCCCCTGAGATTGCACAGGCAACACTCCTGTGGGAACACAATCCTTCAGAACGGGACCCAAAAGCTCTGCCAGGCTGCTCATCCTCCCCAGAAAGTGACTGCACCCCACTTGGGATGTCAAAGGCAACCTGAATCCTCCCACCAGCCCTGTCTGTGGGAGCAGCTGAGTGATGCCAGCAGTGTGCTGTGCCCAGTCCTTACCGCTGCCCACGCGCCGGCCGAGCACCGCGAGCACGACCAGCTCTCGTTCACCAGCTCTGGGCGAATCCCGTAACAGCCTGCAACAAACAGAGCCACAGCCTCGTCAGAGCAGGCCTTGCACAGCACTTCTGGTTTGGCTCGATGGCTTTTCAGCTCAGAAACAACTTTGAGAGCATTGGAGGAACTGTATTCAACAGGCTGTGACAAAATCGGAATTGGGACCAGCAGGTCTGAGAACAAACAAATCAAAACCCAAACAAACCAAAACCCAAACAAACCAAAACCCCACACACAGGCAACCATCACATTTGTTTTTCACTTTTCTAAGAACTGAAATAGCAAGGCTTTGTTTCTTTAGGCAGGAACTGGGCTCCAAGGTGATGCCACCACTGCTGGAGTGCTCTCACACATCAAAACAGGGAAGGGCACTGAATTTTGGCAAGGTTGAAGCAGTTACTTTTGCTGTGTGGTGTTATGAGGAAGGACAAGCCCAATAATACTGCAAGGAAATTAAATACTGCATTCCACATGGTTAACAGTATTTAATTTATAGTTACAGGAAGTGTTAGAAACATCTAATATTACAGAGCATCAATTACTGTAACATGCAAGCACCAAATCCTCCTACAACACCACCAAAATAGTAAAGTGGTATTATGCTCATTACAAAGACAGGGAAATAAGAACAAAAAAGTCCTTAAAATTCTATAAAAGGCACTGAGGTTTGTCACTGGCACAAATGGGGGAAAGACACAGATACAGTTTTGGAAAAGTAGATCTATGTGATTCCTGCAAGCTTGTAAAGTGAGTGGAAAATTAAAGATAAGCATCTCAACTAACACACAGCTCATTCCACCCAGCCTCTATCCTTCCCAACAAAACAAAATCTCATCCAGCCTTCACCTGTCCTAAAAAACTGAACAGAAAATTTCAGCTGGGAACAACAATCTCAAATTACTGAATTAAACTTAAAAGAAGACATTCAGAAAGCACTGGGATTGCCACCACAGCCTGATTTATAAATATCATCCACTTAACCAGATAAACAGCACGTCAAAAAAAGTCAATAGTATGGATCTGCAGCTGCTCTCCACATCTGAGGTCTCTTTTCATCATATGGCAAATCAGGGCAGCAAATTCCACCCAGGCCTAGAACAGCACAGGGGTGTTCAGTCCAAAACTGAGCTGAGGGACAGCCAGACCCTGTGCACAGCTTCAAGCTGCACCAGGGGAGAAGAAAATTAGGAAAAATATAGGAAAATATATTTTCCCTATACTTTAATTATATTTAAATATATATTAATCTATTATCATATTATTAATATATTATAATATTAGATATTATTAATATACTCTATTAAGGAAATATATTTTCTAAAAGAAATTTAGGTTGAAAATTAGGAAAAATATCTTCATGGAAAGGGTTGTAAAGCATTGAAACAGCCTGCCCAGGGCAGAGGTGGAATCACCATCTCTGGAAGTGTTCAAACAATCCATGGACATGGCACCTGGGGGCCTGGCTGGGGCTGGGCAGGGTGGTGCTGCTGGGCTGATGTTTGGACTTGATGGCCTCAAAGGTCTTTTCCAGCCTCAGTGATTCTGTGAGGGCAGAACAGTCCCATTTACTGAACCTCACATTGTCCCATAAGGATAATCCAAGCAGACCAAGAAAAATATGCTCTTTTTATGGATTTTGTCAGTGCCTCAAAAGCCCAGAAACCTTCCCAAACCTTCCCCTCTCTGTAGGGCCTGGCTGCTGGAAGCCAGCACAGTTGGAGAGGGCACTTCCCAAGAACACACAAGCTGCCAGCTGGTTTTACAGTCAGCCAAAATACACCTCACCACTGCAATCCTGCAATAAAAGCAAATGGATTCTCTGCAGCAAAGTCAAAGGGATGTCACAGAGCACAAGGAAGCAACCAGGCACTGGAGCCTCCATCAGATTTAACACCTGTCCTGTCCTATCCTCAAGGGGGGAGTACAGCCAAAATAGAAAACTGAGTTTCTCTAAAAAAAAGATGGATCTCAGGTCTGAGCCTGCAGATTAACATCATCGTGCCCACACCCCTCTGTCCTTAAACAGAATTTGGCCACAGAATCCATTCTGATAGACTGGACTACTGCAGGCCTAAGGATGGACAAGATGCAGCAGCCCTGAATGGTGAAGGCAGGATGAAATCTTCCTCCTCACACCCACCCTGCATCCCACGGCCTGATTAGCCAGAAATGACCATAATCAGGGATTCAGCACAGAAACAAAAGTTGCCTTCCAGTTCCCCAGCCCTGCTGAGCTGCACGGGGACCTGCAGACTCTAAAATTGGAACAACAAAAGTAATTCCAGCTGATGCAAGTCAAATAAGATTCCCCATCTGTCAAGATCAAACAGCTGAACAGTAATTCGTCACAAATGTTAACTGGATGCTGTACAATCTCCACTGAAGGTACACTCCACCAGGATTAATCAGATCTTCTTTTAGACATAACTATCAGGGAAGCAAACAGACATATGTTCCCTTTTGTAATCAAGTGCCATTACTACAAACACTATCACAGACACTAATAAAATATATCTCAAACTACTCCATAATCTCTGCTGCAGGCAGGAACAATACAGACTCCCCCAGCAGAACAATATTGGAAGGAAATATGTGAGAGAAAAGAGTGCAATAAAGCCTTTGAGTTCTGCTTTATTACAAAAAATGAAAGGTATCAAAAGAAAGAATCTTTTCTGTGAGACAGAGAAGAATCAGCCAACAAAATAAGCAGTAAAAAGAATATTGGTGTGTATTTTTAAGATTAGTCACTGCCAAGATGGACTTGAACACACAGATGTGCTTTGACAGAAAGGTTCCCTGCCCACGGCAGGGGATGGGAACTGGATGAGCTTTAAGGTCCTTCCAACCCAAACCTTTCTGGGATTCCTGATATCCTTGTACCAAAAAAGATAAAAATGGGAGTGACAGGATACAAACCTGCCAAGAGGGAACTCAAATACAGCAACACACAAACTCCTGAGCTTCTCAGGACCCAAAGGCTCTGGGGAAGGTGAAACACTCACTAGCATGAACCTGCAGGCAGCATTTGGCACAGGATATCAAGGGACTGGTTCCATCCTCTCCAATGTAGGAATTTGAAGGAAGGGGCTCGGTGTTTTCTCCACTTGAGGTAAAGCACATCTCTGGGATCAGGGGCTTGGTCTTCTGCCCACACTTGGAAAGGTGCAGGAACGAGGACGGCTCCCCTGTGGAGACTGGGGCAGCTTCCTTCTCCACCTGTGAGGACTGCAGAGAAAACCCCATCACTGCAACTGCCCCTCCCTGCCCATGGCTCTCACTTCCCACTCTGAGCACTCTCCTTGCAAAAAAGTCACCCAACACCAAAAAATGGCCTCAAATCCTGATTCCCCCCCATTGCTTCTTCCCATCTTCCTTGGGCGTCAGCTGGGATCTGTAATTTGTTGTGAACGCTCAAAGAAGCATTAGAATAATGAGCAGCTTTTCCTGTTTTTCTTCTGCAAAAATCTAAATTCCTAAACTGCAGCTGAAAACACCAAGGAAAAATAAATAGGAAAATATTACTAAAAGCAAAGTCTTCCCTCCCCCTCTCCCATCCCCTTGGCATCCTTCCCTACTTTTCCTGCAAGAAGTTCTCCTGAAGGACATTTCAAGGTTTCTGGTAGCAGACAGAGTTAAAACCAGCTCAGCTGCACCCAGTTTTTCTCACAACAGCCACTAATCAGATCAGATATTTTATTTTCAGTCCATATAATAAATCAAGAGATTTTATTGAAGGGGGAGGTGGTCTGCTGTCCTCAGGAAAAGCTTCCAACACAGCTACAAGTATCTAAGGCATGAATTCCTGGTGGGCACACAAAGCCAGATTTGGCTTTATGTGAGAACAAATCAATGCACAACTGCACAAATAACTAATTCATCTGATGTATTTTGCCTTTCTGCTCATAACATCTCCCAAAGCATATTGGTAGTTTCCAAAAAAGGTGATGGATGTGCTTACTCAGTAAATTTTTATTTTGTGGCTTGTTTGCATAAATTCAGCAACTCGGGCTGGTATGGAAACAGGAGCCTGGTGTGACTTTTCTCTGCATGGAACAGTGTTTGCAAAGCTCTTTCAGTGTGAGTTCAAAATGAACACTGAGCAAGCCAGGGAAGCCAGGAAAGATAACAAAAAAATGCTCCAGCCACTGCCAAATCCAAACACATTTCTTTGGTGTGCAAATTTGTATGGGTTTGTCTTTATCAGAAATGTCTGCATCCTAAGTCATCCATCTGAGCAGTGCCAGAGGTTTAGATGAGATATGAGGAAAAATCTCTTCAGGGAAGGTGTGGTCAGGCAATGGCACAGGCTGCCCAGAGAATCAGTGGGGTCACCAATCCCAAAAACCACACGGATACAAAACACATGGACACAGAGTGGGGACGTGGCTTTAGGGTGATCACAGTGGTGGGGGATTGACAGCTGGACTTGATCCTAGAGATCTTTTCCAACCTTAATGATTCTGTGATGAGGAATTACCTGGTTATAGGGGTAGAAGAGGGTGCAGACAGCACAGTATGGCTCACTCAGGGCAGCAGCTGCATTGAACTTCCTTTCAGCTGGGAAATTAAATGCTTTGTTCTTCCACTGGAAGGAAAGTAAAGATTTCAAAGCCTCTGGATCACTCATATCTTCCTCTCCAGAAAATGGAAACATTTCTAGAATGAAAAGGAAAAAAAAAATCCCAAAACAATGGGCAGTCAGTAAAGGCAAAAGAGTTTATGGTTAGAAGAGGCAAAAGGAGTGAGAGTGAGTTAAACAGCTCAGGTCTCAACAACACAGGAAGTGCAATAAACAAAAACATTCAACTCCTCCATGGTCTCCCATATGCCTATGCCCCAAATACTTCCTTAAATGGATGAAATCTCCCCTTTGGGGACAGGATACACAAGACAGGGACTGCAGTGACCTGAAGGAACTGGCCATGAGGAAGGAGAGAATGGAGATTTACTGCCTTTGTAACTCCCTCCCCTTTCCAGCTGTGAATCCTCCACCATCCTGTTCATGAAGATTTAATTTGAACTTGGGTGAGTTCAAAACAGATGCTGCCAGTGGAAGGAAATGCCCTTTTCCTGCCTCCAGCAGGAGCTGCATGCTCTGAGAGGTGTGGATGCAGCTGGGGCTGCTGTGGCCAGGCCAGCTCCCAGCTCCCACCCCCAGGCTGACCCAAACCCTCCCAAGGTGCATCCCAGAGCTGTCCTGCACACACCAACCCTGCCTGGGCTCAGTGCTCTGGTACAGCCATTCCCACACCACTGAACCTCCCAGCAGCACTCCCCACCATCCCTCCCTCACCAGAGCTCTGCCAGGCACTGCTTCTGCTAATTAGTTTGCTAATTCTTCATTTTATAAACCTTTAAAAGGTCCTTGGCATTTCACAATTAAACCACTGCAGAATCCATTTGTGGCAGTCTGGGGGTCCAAGTTTCTTACCCTTCCTTATGAAGGAGTTTTGAGTCACTGTAAGTGTTAAAGAAATTTTCCACACAAGGCTGAGTGTAAATCACTCCCTGCATCACCGATCTGCAAAGTTTCCAAAAGAACAGGGAACTCAAAAACATCTTGGAAGAGCATTATCCCCAGAGCTCAGCACATTAAACCAAATTGTTCACTGCTTCACTGTTAATTACTGGAAATAAGCAGTTTATGTTCTGCTCTACAAGTCTAAGTCTCCTCCCCAGTTCTCCCTCCCTTTGAAGATTTTCTGACTCTTGGGTTACCTGAAAGGATAAAAGGAACTTGGAGTAAAACGTTAATGGCTGAGTTTACAGCTCAGATTTTAAATGTTGCCCATAACATATTTGTCAGACAATGTGGAAATTTTATTGTGTTTGATGAATCCCTTTTTTGAGGTGATGAGTGCTGGGTGTGTGGCTCTGTCACATTTCATATGAGGCTTCCTTCCTTAAAAGTGTCTTATCTTGTTTATTTTTAAGACATGAATCAAAACCCACGTTTTCTCCAAATTTCAGTCGAGGCACATCAGGTGACAGGCCAGGATTTATGACACCAGTGAAATCAGTGAAACCAGCAGCCTAATCCAGAGTGACAGAGGGAGAGAAGAAAGGGAATGACTGTCGTGTGCTATCACCTTCACTCCTGCCAGGATGGATCCAGGGGGACACACAGCATTCAGGATGGCTCCCACATTGCAAACAACTTGTCTGGGCTGAATCTTTGTGTGACATGTGCATTCCCTTCATTTACATGCTCACTGTTCCTCCTGCAGCCTGCAGGTCATTCCTGCACATCATTCCCTGGAAAAGCCTGGGGTGCAGAGAGCTGCCTCTATTCCCTGGTGGGGAGGGAAGAATCTGTTTGATCAGATTTTGCCCAGCAGAGCTGTAAATCAGTCCCCAAGAAATGCCAGCTTCCACAAGAGCTGCTCCTGCTCCACCAGCCAAGTCCCCAAACACCATCCAACAAGTCAAAGCAGTGAGAAGAATCTGCCTAATGAGGATCCTCCAGCACAGAGCTGGTTCCAAGGTCTCACACCACAACACGATAACAAGTCTCAGCTGCTTCTGCACACTTCACTCCATGTTACACACTTGGAAGGCATCAAATGCATCCTCCTTGGTGAGGAAAGGAGCTCTGTGTGCTCAGGAGAAGCCCTTCCTGCAGGAGGCTGCTCTGAATTCAATGGATGCAATCCTGAAGGAGAGTGAACAGGAAAGATGATGTCCTCTGGAATGAGGAGCTGTGAGCAGGGACTGCCAGCTGCACCCACGTGCCTGACTCAGCACACAAAAGCTCCTTACTGGGGGATTGTCCAGATTCTGAGTAATATGGAAAAGGCCTCAAAGTGGGAAATTACACCACAGAACAGAGTCAGAGGTAAGAATATTGAAAAGGCCCTTGGTCCAGACTGTTGGGGACTGGAATGTGGGGAAAGAAGCATCAGTGATGTACAGTTAAACACCAAAAAACATTTTAATTCTCATTTCTGCATCTGCCAAGGGAAGTTGGACCCCAACACTGATGTGAATTAGGAGGCAAGCAAAAGGTTAGAACTTTCCTCACACACAAAAGCAGATCTGACCTCCACTGCCTCCAAGGGGAACAGCCCTCATCCCTCTGCAATATCCAAGACAGAGCTTTGCCTTTAAGATATTATTTTCTGCAGACTCTTTTTTCCCTTTGCCCAAAGTGCTGCCTCATTCTGCAGCCAGCAAAATATTTTTCTTGAGTGAAAAAAGGGTGGGAGGTGAGAAGTGACACCTCCCACGGAAGAGTTTTTTTTCCAGCTGGGTTATCAAAACCAGAACACGCTGTGTTTCCTACCGGCTATGTGTAACACAGAGTTTCAGGCCACCCAGTTTTGTCAAAGGCTTCAGCAATTCCCTGGGTCAGACAGGACATCCACAAGTCCCTGGTGCTGTTCACTCACCCTCGTCACTCGAGGTCTCCTGTTTGACCACGGACAGCGGGGAGCGCGTCGGGGGCTTGCCCAGCGGGTGCCGGCGGCTCTTCTTGATCTCCATCTTCATCTTGGAGAAGGCAGAAGCAGCCTGGAAGGAAGCACAACAAGCTGGATGGGCACCCCAAAGGAGGGAACAGGACAAGAGAGGCACAGATCCTGTCATAGAGAGTTCTTGGATTCACACAGAAGACTTTTCTCTGCCTTTTGGCTGAACCACTGAAGCCTTCCGAGCCAATTCCTGGAGCAGATAAAAGCCAACACCAACTCTTAAGAAGTTGGGTAAACTACAGAGTTTTCTTCAAATCAGGACAGCCTCACAACATCTGCAAGCTGCCAATTCCATCACCTCATGAAAAGTCTGCTCAACCACAAACACAGCTGGGAACTCCACGGAAATCGTGAATCATGGAATCCCAGATTGGTTTGGGTTGGGAGAGACCCGAAACACAATCCAGTTCCAACCCTGCCACAGGCCAGGCTGCCACCCTCTAGACCAGGTCATGCTTGCACCCAAGCCTGGCCTTGCATTGTGGCCACCGCCCTCAGCCACCTGTGAGCCACTGACCTCAGCCGTGAGCTCCGCACGCTGTGCCTCGGCGCCGTCCTGCTCCTTGC